>JAJIYU010000948.1:0-41240 GCA_030144865.1 Tinospora cordifolia
TTTTTCCATTCGCGACTTTGATCGATGGTCAATCATCTATACTGACCTCGAAGTCAATTGGTGTTTGTTGATACTCAATATGAGATTAAGATACATGCGGTAGTTGCTTTGCTTGTGAGAGATGTTGGTATTCACATGGCTTAGCTACTATCTTTTTCATCTTGCACATAAATATCTTCCTTGAGTTGAAGGTTTGACCATGTAAAATCTTTATCATCTATTACTCTTGTTTTGTCAACTTGCTCTTTAATTATGTAACATTGCACACTTTATACAATTTAGCATTGCCCTTAAATTTTCATTATGGTATCTTGTTTATTAATGTGTTAGTTCTTTTTATTTATTGTCTTGTCCATTGGTCATGTTACACCTAATAAGGACTTTGTGTTCCATTCTAGAGGAATCTTTTATTTGATATGATGGGAAGAGTTTGGTGGTGTTAAATTCAAAGAGTTTATTAATGCAGAAAAAAAAAAATAAAGAAAAACATTTGATGCAGCCATAATTAAGTTAGAAAAGTTTTGTTTTTTTATATTTTATTATATTTTTCCTGGAAAAGAAGACTAGAGGCTTTGTTCTTATTAGGAGACAAGTTTCCTCTCCCAAAAGCAATTCTCCCTTAATTAGTTTCTAAAAAATGCCAACTAAGGCCATTTTCAACCTCAATTTAATTTTTTACTCTATTTTAGAGTAACTTTAACACCAAACAATAACTTCTTCTTCAACTCATTACTCTATTTTTTACTCCAAAGAAATATTCTCATATTATTATTTTTTACCTCATTTTTATTTTTATTTTTTGTTATTTTTCTAAAAATATATTTTTATACATAAAGTTTATTTTACATATTTACTCAATATTACGTTTAATTATTAATAAATAAATAAAAAATAATACACAACAAATTTAAATAATTATTTTATTATCTAATAATTAATTAAAATTAACTAATTGTAAATAAATACAGTAAAACATGTTTATTTAAAAAATAAAAAATAAAAATAAGTATAAAATAATAAAAAACAAAAAAAATATAAAAATAAATAAAATAGCTAAAAGTTTTTAAATAATTAACGTTTTAACTTAAAAAACTATAGATTTTACTAATAAGTTTTTAATAAAAAAACTTGTAACTAAAAATAAAAATGAAAGAAAATGAAACAAAAAAAAAAAAAAAGAAAACCAATGCCATCTTAGCACTAGGGGGCGTTTGTAGGGCTCTCCCAGTGCCATTTTGGAGCTAGGTTGGAGATGCTCTAAATAGTTACTCCAGCATGGTGCTGCCTCTTATGAGAGAAAACAAGTATTTTATTTTATTTTAAATGAAAAAATGATAACTATGTATTGAATTGTAGGCGACATAATCTAATTGTCAAACAATTATATGACAATTAATCATGCAGTTGAAAATGATGGGTCCTTGTAGATTGTCATTATTGTTAAAAATTCAAAAAATATACAGTTTATTTTATTTACATAGTTGATATATCAATAACATACATTATCTCATCTAAGTTTATTTTATTTTTTGATAAATTCTCTATTTGTTGAAGCTGTATCTTTCAGCAAAGTACAGCCGCAAATCTCTGTTTTTGTATTTTAATCCCATTACATCTTTGGATATTATTTTAATTAATCCAAGTAATTTGTCATTACATAAATTAAAAATAAATAATTTTCTAATTTTTATTTTTTTAAAAAAGAAAAGCTAAGGTTCCCACTATAATAAACAAGATTAATTAGAGTGGTCGTCTTGTTTAATTAGTGTGGTGGGGAACCACCAATAAAATGGTTAGTTAGTGAATGCAAGCTAGCGTGCGGTCAAAGTCGCGATTGTAAACCAAAACCCTACTTTTTTGTTCCATCAACACACTTTCTTTATTCCTAACAGAATAAAGAAGTGATATTTGTAGTATGTTTCCAATCTAAAACAGACAGGGAAACAGAGGGTGAGGGGTACTTTTGGAACTTAAATGTTACCCAACTAAATTACCTAAGTAACCACTAAGCAGTGATTTTTTTTTTTAATTATTATTATTATTATTTTCGTGGCAGCTGCAGTTTCCAAATTTGCTCAAAATCCAATAGAGAAACCCAGCGAAGCCTGTGTAACCTCTCTCGAGTCCCAAAATGTCACAGGCCAATCCAAACCTTCTGCTCTCTCTCTCTCTCTCTCTCTCTCTCTCTAAAAGGGGCCAGAGTCCCAGATGGATTTCTTCTTCTTTTCCTTTCTTTTCTTTTCTTTCCTTTTTCTTTTCCTTTTCTTTTCTTTCTTTTTTTTTTTTAATTTTTTTTGGGAAAATGTGCACAGCAGCCAGCACCACCCATTTATTTTTCAAAGGACTTTATTTATTTATTTGCTTGTTGGGAGAAATTACATTTGATGTTCCATCATGGCAGCAAATTTTCTAAAATTGTAGAAAATTTTCTACCCAGCAAAAGTGGTTGCAAAAATCACATATTTATAATAAATATCTCATCAGGTACCCATTTTGTAATTTACAAATATTATCAATATACCTACCTATAATAAAGGATTAACATTTGACACTTAGATTTTTTTTTTAAATTAAAAATTATAGAAGAGAAATATATAAATGTTGAAGTACAATGTCGTCTGGAGAGTGACAAATGAGTCTTAAGACTAATTTTATTTTTTAAAATGGTAATAATTTAAGGCTTGTTTCGACTGAGATTGACTAACTATTTTTTTGTTTTAGATTTAAGATTTTTTTTTAAAGAAAATGTGTTTGGTAGAGTGGCTCTATAAAATTATTATTATTATTAAATTTTAATTAAGAATATTCACAATTTAAGTTAAGTTAGGCAAAAAAAAAAAAACCAATCTAATGTCATTAGATTTTAGTTAAAAAAATTATTTAATCTAACTCAAACTCAATAATTTTAAACTGATTCAAGTTGAATGTTCTTAGTTAATATATAATAAGTTTGGTAGAGTGTGTCACTCTCCTTAAATAAATGTAGAGAAAAAGGTGGAGGCGAAAGCAAAGAAAAATTACTTACATCATACTGTCAGTATCTTCCACACGCACGCTCTCCCTGTTCGGGTAGATTTTTCTTTTTCTTCAATTATTATTTTTTTTAAATTTAAATATTTTAGTTTTTGGAAAATTAAAATTTATTTTTTCCAGCGTACTAGAAGGCGAGCTGTCATGGCCCCCAAAGGGCAGGTGTCGGCTTTATACTGAATCCTCCATCAACTCCATCAAAAGGAAGAGCTGTAAACAGCCTTACCCTCACGTCTCCCTCTCTCTCTCCATTGGACTTTTTAAGGTATCCATCCAAAAATCCAAATCCAACGACTCATTTTCACTCTTTCTCTTTCTCTCTCTCTCTCTCTCTCTCTCTCAAATTTTGTTTTTCTTAATTTTTCTTTTTTTATTATTTTAATTCTTGTATTTTTCAAAAAATAATAGGTCTCCATCAAAGCAAAACAAAACCCACTTCAGTGTTGAGCTTATTGGTATGGTGACCCACAAAGGATGCCTTAAACAGAAGAGGGTAGAGACCCATTAGCAGATGGAAATGAGTTCCAAGTGTTTGGGCACTGGTGGTGGTGGTGATTCTGGGTCTTCTGATTCTTCAATCAATGGTTTGCAATTTGGCAGTAAAATCTTTTTTGAACATGCGGATATTGGAGTTTCTGCCAAATCCGGTGGTGGGTCGTCATCGTCGTCGTCAGTACCCCTTCCTGAAGGGAGGGCGACGGCAGCCACTTCAGCGCCGGCCACTTCTAGGAGGGGAAGAGGGGTTGTGCAAGGAGGTCAGCCTCCAAGGTGTCAGGTTGAAGGGTGTAAAGTGGATCTCAGTGATGCTAAGACTTATTATTCAAGGCACAAAGTCTGTGGCATGCACTCCAAATCTCCCAAGGTTATTGTTGCTGGCCAGGAACAGAGGTTTTGCCAGCAGTGTAGCAGGTTGGTTGGGTTCTTTTTTTTTTATTTTTTATTTCCCCTCTTGCTACCCTGTTGCTTCTTCTTTCCTTTTTTTTTTCGCAACTTTTTTGTTTTGGGCTCCTGCCATTCTCCCCTTATTCTCATCTCATCTGGATTTGGATTATTGTTTTTAACTCGCTCAATCCGTTTCTTTATTATTTATTTATTTATTTATTTATTTTTTTGCTGTTGCTTCGATCTTTTTTTTTTTTTTTTTTGGGTTTTTGTTCACCATGAACTGTTTTGATGAATCTTATTATACAAGTGTTTTATTAGGAGTTCTTCTTCTTCTTCTTCTTCTTCTTCTTCTTCAGGCTGGAGCTTTCCTTTTCTTGCTTGTTTGTAGATGTGGGAATGGTTTTTTATATTGTTTTTTTTTTTTTTTGGTTATTTGTTATGCTTGGTTTCCTTTGTGAGTGTGATTTTCTGCATTGATTCCTCTGAGCAATAGATGTTGAAATGTGTGGAGGTGTGATGATAGGGATATGATAAATGCTAAGAAATAGAAGGAACGTTTAGGTCGTGATGCCACTTTCTTTTTGTCGGTTATGCTTAGTGGTAGTCTTCTATCTTAAATGCACAGTTACTTTTAGTGGTTGCTTATTCGCGGATTTGCTATAACTGTTTGGTAGGTTCAGTAATGGAAATTAGCTAATAATAGGAAATGAAAAAGAGAGAGGTGGTTAATGGTTGTCTTTTTTGGAACCCTAGCATGTGCTTTTTCTTCTACTTTTCTGTAGTTGATGTTACTAAAAGTTTGATGTCTCTTGGTTTTTTTACATGCATATGGTCCCTAGGAGTCTATAGATGAGGACCCACTTAAAGGGTGTTTTGTTCCCTGGTTGGTTTAGTTTTACATCTACCCTCTTGTTCATTTCAAGGGAACTAATGGGTTAGTTGGAGTGTTGCACTGACACTGAACCAAGATCTTTTTTTCTTTTTATTTTATTTTTTCCTTTTCTTCTTCTTCGTTTTTATTTTTTTATTTTTTTAGAATACAATGTCCGTAATCCTCAATCCAAACACCGGCACTGCACTCCCCAATGCACTATTTGCATAAATGGTAGGCAACTTGGTTGCCATTCGATTAAGAAAAAAACACATCTTTGCTGTTTGATATTGTTAACCATCTCCACCTAAGCAGAAGTGGAGAAATACATCGAAGCATGATCAATTACGCATATAAAAAATAACTTCTGTGTTTCTGAATAATTTGATTAACTTGCTGAACATAAGCTACACATTTTAGCATATCAAATGCAATTTTGATTGGTATTAAAAGAAATACTTAAACATAAGATATATATTTGTAATTGGGAAGGAAAAAAAAAGATACTGAAAGAAACCTTACTAGCTCAATTCCGATGAGTACTGATCATTTCTCTGCTGTGAAATGCACCACTTTAAGTGTGCGAATCTCATGTCACAAACCTAAACTATCCTTTTTGTTTACTGGAAATACTTAGGAATAAATGAAAAGATATGGGAGTTATCACCTATGCATGTTGGACTTTGAATGTGTGTATTCGTCAGTTGTATGTACTGGTTGATGTATAACTGATCTGTATGGATTGTTACGACAACTTAGTGGGAAGTATAAGTAGGAGAAATTCTTATTTGAATCAAACTCCTATAATTGAGTTAGTTGTATCAATTTATTTAAATTAAATAGAAACATGGTTAATGTGAGTCTAAACTGACTAAGTACTAACTTTGTCTTGACTTTAGGGTTGGTTGAAATTTCATATGGTTGGTTGAAATTTCATATGGACTTGCTCTTGGACAGGTCAAATCTTAATTCTTTTACACATTCAGTTTAATTAAAGGGAAATAGGCCCAAAGATTAACATGTTTCTCACCTGAGTGTGACCAACCATTTACTATCTGCAGTTGACATCGTGCCAAATTGTCTCATATCTGAAATTGCCACTACAACCTGCATGATGGGAATTGAACTGTCAGAAATGAAACATGAGTTTGAAACTAATTTTGGGGAAGTTTTAAATGAATTGGTGCCAGGTCGTAACGACACTGAACTAGCAACTGACAATAACTATGACTGTTTGGGGTAGTTGATTCCAGAAATATATCCCTTGGTCTACCAGCCTAATGGGATATATATTAAACCAGACAACAATCCTCTTCCAATACTTGTGTGAGCATCAAACCTTTCTGCAGGTTAAATGGTTGTGTAAAGACTGTAGAGAGAATCAAAGAGCGGGGACATGCCCAAAATTATTGTAAGAAGCTTTTTACAATCTAAAGGTGAGTATATGCCGCTTACAGCAAGTGTAGTGTTGCCAAAACACTTAGGCATCTGATTGACTTGTTCGTAGAACTAGGAGAGGGGAAAGGGATTTGGGCAGGGGGCTTGTGGCTTTGTATTAATATCAAATATGTAGCTTAGTAGGTCTATAACAAAGATGCATGGTGTTGTTGCTGCATATATTGTTACATAGGTTAATGAACAGAAGGAAGATATTGGGACTCATGTTGAGTTTGGTTGAGGCATCGTAGGTTTCAATGATCCTAATGGCTGTTGGAATTGTTGGATTTCTATATTGGTAGCATACTTTTGATTTATTACAGTTGTCCCGACAATTACTTTGGAAGGAACCTAATCTGATTGTGTTATCATTTCTGAATAATATGCGTTTAGGGAAAAGATTTAGATGGTGGATGGATGAGTTTTGGAGGTCTATTTATTGTCATTGCCATGGCCCTATTTTAAGGTTAAGTTGGATTGTTGAGTGTTTCATTCCAAGGATCAAAAGTTCAACTTTGTTCTTGACTCTTAAGGAAAAAAAAAAAAGAGTTAATTTGAGGAAGTTCACTTCAGCGTGATTTTTTTTAATTGATAAATTAGAGAAGCCTACATAATTATCGCTTAGCTGCTAAAGTATTTATATTTATTGTAAAATTGTTATCTGTGCAAAAAACTAATATGGATAAACATTTTTACTACATAGAAGCATTCATAAATTGCCTAACAAAATTGATATTGTTAAGAGGGTTTGTGAAATTTGATATGTTGCCTCATAGTTGCGATCTCTTTCCATGTTTTATTTTCATTTTTGTGATAGCTTGATCCTATATCTTATAATTTTTTAGTTTGACATTCTACCATGCTTAATTTGTTAGATTATTATTAAAAATTAAAAGTGTATTCTCTTTTCATCTTTTTCATATAGGATTTACTATTAACAATGATGGCTTTGAGGTGTCATTCATTGTTCTTGAAGTTTTCATCTCATTGTAACTTTCTTCATTTCTTTGATTTTGTCTATTTCACATCCTTTGTCCTTTTTCCTTAGGCATACAACATAAAATTGAATGATTTTTTCGTTTGTTATTGTCTTTCTTTTATATTGTTTTGTTGGTCGATGAAATAAAAACTAGTGCATAGCTGTTTATTAAATTTTTTTTATTTTGATAATAAAATAAAATATCTTCTTTTTTACTTCTCATTTGAAGTTCATCAAATTTGGTCACCATTTTCCAGTTGGAAAATAACAAACAATCTCTTCTTGATGTTTATCAAATTTAGTGAAAATTCTTGTTCAGTTTTTGCATTTTTGATTATGTAAATAGTTGCACTCATCATTTCAACAAAGTCTTACATGAAAAAAAAAATTGCCTAAAATTTAATGTATTTATCAAATTTTCATTCTCATGCTATGGTCTAACCATATTCAATTGACCTTATGGTTAAATATTTCATACTAATACATTATTTTTTGAAATTGTTTGAGAAGCTTCATGTGCAATTTAGTGTTGGGATTGGGGAAGCTCAATAATATAGCTCGCATAGAGTTAGGAGCTTTAGAGAAACTAAAATCTGAAAAATATCTTGCACTATCTCTACCATATGTGGTGATCTTTGAATGTTGTTATTTCTGTCTTCATTCCAAATACTTCTTAACATGTATTACTCCCATATTATTTATTACATGGAGTCTAATGTGGGATTTTTCAGAAAACGATAACTCTTATCATATTTATTTATTTATTTGAATTAACTAACTGCATAGATGTAAAAAGAACTCATTTGTCATCAAATTTAAAAGTTGTTTCCATTTTTAAAATCAACTTTCCTTGAACATTATTTTGTTTGATGTGTTCTCAATACATTTATAATTGTAAAGAAAACAAGAAACTAACTAACTCTTAAAACTAGTTTTTGAAAAACATAATTCTAGGAATAGTTTTTAGACATTATGCTAAGTAGGCCCAAAGTTTTCCTCAAATCTTCTGAATATGATAAGGTAGATCTGTATGATAGATTGCATGAAAATAATTGTGTAGAACATTTTTAGAATAACTCTGAGATTTGTTGCTTTTATATTAAATTGTTATATGATGTCCCCTTAATTGTTGCTATAAACTTGAATATGATCCACTACAAAAACTTAATTTGTTAAGTGCAACGTCGCTTAAAGATTCTCGTAATTTCTATCTATACAACAATCTGTTATGAACATTTTTCTTGAAACATTGTGTATAGAATTTATTATAGTTGGCAGCCAAAGAGAGTAATACTTGTACAATGCTCATTTTGGCAACTAGTGCAAAATTTTGATATGTTTGGGTGTACCTTGTCACTACTAACCTTGTTTGTATCTCAACTAACCTACGTAATCTGGACTTAACGTTGCCTTGTATTATCCAATGACCTATTGTTCTGTACTTAAAAGTGCAAATTCTTTTGCATTCCACATGTTTGTTCTTAGTAGACAACTCAGCTAATTTTCGTGCTCCACTTTTCTCCAGGGCCTCCATCTCAGCATTCATAACTTGTTTGCAGTTGTTATTTGATAATGATGTAGGGTTCTAGATATTGTTCAAATTGGTTAGGAAACTCCAGTGGGTTGGTGAAACTTCTCAAAGCATACATAATGAGATAATTGATACAAAGGGACCTTTGGTGCATCCCTTGGTTTCTTTTTGAATAGAAATTGGAAGATCACTATCAAATTTAGGACTAAAGGATCATCATTAGTTTCAGTGATTAATGGAGTATTTATTAAGGGTTCTAAGACTAGTACCACATTGTCAAGACTTGGATAAGATTCTTGAACTGATATAGTCTAGGCAGCTTTGCTTTATTCTTTGTGTATGTTTTGTTAGTCATCCAATCTTCAAGTATATCATTTTTGTCATTAGTAGGTTTAGAGAATATAGGAGATTTGAGGTAGGTTTACTAGAGGCTACAAGGGTTAGATGAGTCAAAAGGGTCTCAAATGTTCTAGCTTTTCTCTTCCATGTTTGTACTCTCCCCTAAAGATGAGTTGGACAATGGGTTCATGTTTGCTACAAGTGACGTCGGTGGAGACAAAAAATGTTGGACGTTGGGTGATAATACTTCTCTCTTTTAATGGGTAACCTACAAAGATATACTCAAGGGCTTTGGTATCAAACTTCCGTTATTGTCACGGGGAGCATAAACAAAGAACAAACGTCCAAATATCCTAGGTAAAAGATTATGGGAGATTTTAAGCCTAGGATAAAATGGATGGAGCTTTATTGTAAGACTTTGGAAATTAAGCATACAAATAAATGTGTTGCAGTAGGGACAACTACCCCCAATAGGACTTAGATACTTCAATTTGGAATAAAGAGGTATAGCTTGTATTAAATAGGTGGTCATTTTTCCTTTCAGCAACATTATTTTGCTTTGGGGCAAGAACAAGAAATGATTCATGAATGATTTCCTCATTTTGGAAGTAAATGCAATTGAATTAATCTTTGATATGATTGATTCAAAACTTCTTGATTTTTTGCACCAAATTGGGCTTGGATCATGTTATGAAAGGTTAGCTGACATAAAGTTGCATCAAATTTTTGTTTGAGTAAAAATGTCTATGATAGTGGAAGAATTAATTATATGATTAGTAGAATTTGAATTTATAACCCAAGACTTGACTTGTTTGAGATTTTGAATCCAATAAGAATTAGAAACTCACCTAAATGTACCATTGAGTAGATATCTTATTAATCATCAAAAGTGTAGAGTAGTGATTTTAGTCTTTCATTGTCATCTTGGCTAATTCCCATTGTATTGAGGGATCTGAAAATAGATGTGCTTGTCCACAAGTCTTCTATTGCTCACATTTGTTTCCCCTCTCTATACTGGTAGTCAATGGCTTATGATGAAGTTTCCAACACTTTTTTTGGGAATTCTTGACCTTGTGACAATAAGTGCATCATAAGTTTTCTATGAAAGTGTAAATGTTTTAGTTTGGTCTTTTAATCATTTCCTCGATTAGCAACCATTCATTTTCTAGGTGTAAGCATACCACCTCTTCTACTCTCTTTAGCCCAGATAACTGAAATACTCTCATTCAAAGTGGGTAGCTCTTTCTCAAAATCTTAACTTTGCCTTGGTTTAACTTTGGATTGGGTCCACCCAATCCTTTTCAATGTAGTTTTAAGGATGAAAACATCTCAGGGTCATTTTGTCTCAATGTACCTATAATGGTCCAATTCCTACGAAAGATTTTTCAGAAATTGGTATATTTGGTGATTATCACAATACCTTGTTTTGTTGCTCTCATGGTATAAAAATTAGACGAATTTGTTGAAATTAGCCGAATTAATTAGGTAATTTGAACAATCGAAACGAAGTTCACTTGTAATTATAAAATTACAAAATTTCGTCGAAATCTTCGAAAAAATGGGCGAAGTTCACTTAAAATCGAAGTTTTGAATATTTTTGTGGAAAAAAATGTATAAAAGCCGTAAAAAGGAGCATTTTTTATGAAAGAATTTATGTAGTACATAAAGATTCTTTCGTATAATTATAAAGATTATACAAAAAATCATTCTCTATAAATGAAGAAGATTTAGGCGAGATATGTAAAATTGGCGAGTGGTTATCCAAGAGATGATAGAGAGATGAGAGAAAAGTGAAAAATAAGCTAAAAGCCTAGGATAAGAACGATAAATGAAAATCATGGTTTATATTAGAGTTTGACGATAAATTTCTTTTTGTTTTTATCTTTTTTTTATAGTTTTAAGTTAACAAGCGTGATGTGCATTAGCATTATTAATGTTGACATGTACGTATTTGGAACCATTATATGTATAATGTATTTATTATGTTTGTTTTTGACATTTTTAATAGAAATTGTACGTATTTAAACATTTATATAATATTTTTTTGAATTTTTCTAAGTTGAAAAATTTTTACAAAATTTTTTTTCGAATTTCTCGAACTCTTTGAATTAATTCTAATTTTCAAATGTCAAAGTTTGGGGCGAAGTCGAATTTTCATTTCTTGGTTGCTCGGACTTTCACTTTGATGTCATACACTTGGCTGCATCTATAGCTTAAAGATGAACAACATTCGATGTGGCTTTGGAGGTATTTAGAAGCATAATATATCACTAATATATGGTGTTATGAAATTCCAAAACCATCCCATTATTGATGAATCTTGATTATCCCTTGTTGTCAATTGAGAATCTTTAAGTTTTGGTTTGGTACCCATCATAAGAGTCAGTTTTTCCTTGCCTTTCAAAAAGTCATGCACCAACTGATGCCTCTTCAAGTAAGTCTTTCCATTTTGTTTATATGTGGCTTGAATGTTTGAGAGTTCACCTTTCTTTGTGCTTTCAACTACTTCTTTAGCCTTCCAAAATTTTGAAGTAATTGACATTTTTCTAATCTTCGTCCTTTTTTGACTCTCTTTTTCCGACTTCCCTTTTTGAAACTGCTTTTTCTAACCTTCTTTTCTTTTCTTAGCCTCCTTTTTTTTTTTTTTTTTTTTTTTAATTTTGTCCTTATTTATATAGAACTAGGTCACTATAAGAAGGTAAATAAAGCAAAGGTGAGAAAGAAGAAAGAAGACAAAAATAATAATGACGATGGTGAAAGTGGCGAGTGATGGTGGTACTAGTAGTAGTGCTGTAATGTGCACAATGACAATGTTGTTGATGGTGACAAGATTTAGCCGTGGTGATTAAGCCCAACAGTGGTGATTCGAGTTTGTAGTGACAATGGTGGTGAACCAACGGAAAGGGGTTCATAACAGCATAAACAGTGACAATAATAGATGATGAAGATGATTGTTTTGAGTTGACAATGTGAAAGTCTAAAGAAAAGAGTTGCCGGTGATGAAGGTCAACAATGATAATTTTGACGATAAAGGCTAAAGTAGATTTCCCACTTCTATATGAGAACCTTAAGTCTCTAATACCATGTTGTAAATTAAAGACTAAATATAACATGGTTCAGTTTTATGACCTTCATGTGAGAAGAAACGGAAAATCTTTGTTTTCACTTTCTCAATGTGAGAGCACATATAAATAGATGTACAACGCCTTTATGTGTTGCAAACATAGTAAAATATATGAATAACAACTTCTAGATTATAATTCATTTTCAATCCTGTTGATTAATACCAAATTCTAATGATTGATAATTGCAATCTCACTGTTTGATCACTTCTCCTCAACAATAACCAACCTTCATCATGCATCTCAATAAACCCATGTTCAACCAAATTACATAATTTGTATCATAGACATGCATCGAGCCTAATTTCATGCTCATACCATGCCTGGGCATTCATCATTCATAATCACATAGTTACACAACATGTAAGCCTAGATCAATACAATTCATCGTATATCTGTTTTATGCTCACTTAAGCAAAATTATAGTCAATTTATGCTCAATTAACTAAATTCTATGATACCCATCCCAATTTAACAAGGTTAACCCAAGTGGACCAAAACCCCCAATCTGGTATAATAGGTTGAGTTCCAATCTAAAAATTTGTTTCAAACTTATATTTAACATCCTCAAGTTCATTTGAAACACCAATCCTAAAGTTAACATACAATCAATATATACAATGCATCATACAAGTACATATTATCATGCACCAAGCAATACAATCACAACTCACTACATAAATGTGTTGCATGCTTAACAACAAGAGCTAGAATGTATAGTTGGGCACATACGGGACTGAGGTACGGGCTTGATAGAAAAAACTTTAGGGAATTCTACTCTCCTCATTCAAAATTCCTCTTGGGATTGTCTTAGAAGGAAGATTTTTCCTTTCTTTGGAAGAAGGGCGTGGATAAGGAGAGCGAATTATAGGGTCTGAGACATGCATCTTGTTTATGAGACGCATAAGATGAGGACAAATGGGACGAACAAATGAGAAGCTATGACCAGTTTATGAGGGAAATGACTTGTAATTCTTCTTATGGGAAAGTGTAAATAGAGGGGCTGTAACCAATGTTGGAGGGTTAGGCAAAGTTTTGAAAAAGAAGTGAGTAAAGAGAAGTGAGTGTGGTGTACTGTGGAAGATATTTTCAATAAAAGGGATCATCTTTCAGTGCATTCTTTTCAATTCTTGCTCTTGCAAATTTCACTCTTTTATCACTCTTTTCTCTATTGGTTTTTTGTGAATTAAATCAGACCCAAACAGCTGGTGTCAAAGCCCAGCAATTCTAATGGCATCAAAAGTTGATAATCAATTCGAGGCGGTGGAGAAGGAGATGGAAGAAATAAAAATAGGTTGGTCGCGCTTGCCAAGCATCAAGCAAATAATGGAGTAATTATCCCAATGATTGCCCAATCTGGAAATCAACCTCTCAAGAATTGTCTACACAGTGGAGGAGAATCAATGATCCATTGTGAACTTCTTGGTCATGGCTCAAGCAACTTGTCTGACAGTGCATCCCTCGCAAATTGCAAGCTCATCGTGTTCTCTACCCTCTCATTCACGTGTTGAATCAGAATGATTTGCGTTGTTCTACATAGAATGTTGGATCAAATGTTGTTGGATCACACATATCTGACAATATGAGCAACACTCATTGCACGACACATCAGGTGTATGGATTAGAAGCTTGCTGTGGTAGATGCTTAGAGACGTTGATTTTCAATGGTGATAACCTAGAGGAACTTCACGGAGGAAGGGAAATTAACAATTGTAACGATGAGATTGGGCAACACCTTGCCATGATTCAACTAGATGAAGAATTGCGAGACCTCTAGAGATTGGAATCACTTCAAATTGTAGTATATGTAATTGTTGTGATTTCAGACAACCCTAGATGGTAGTCTGTCTCAAAAACTTGCAATCAAACAAACTGTTTTGGTGGCCGACTATTGCCAAGAATTTAGGATCCAATTAGTACCTCTATGTAGCCTATCCACTGAATTATTGGAGAGTACCTTCATTGCTTTATCAACATTCTCTCACCTAGGGTTGGAGTTGAGAAGTGACAAGACAACCATATTGGATTTATGACTACGATGGAATACACCCAATGCATAAAGGGGAAGAACTTGCTCTTATGATCCATGGGCTCGAGTAATTGGGCCAAATCCTTTTAGACCATGGTTCACCTAGACCACAAAACCAGTTTTGAATTTGTTCCTTGTCCCAAACCCCTCTTCAACAACTTAGTTAATGGAACAACAATCATATGTGGCCATGAGTCTCCTCTAATAACCTGCTAACCACAAAAAACCGTAGAGCTCTTTAATTGACATGGAAATAGGCGAAGAAAGTTCATCATCTTAGTAGGTAGAGACCTTTGAGATGAATCACCGTGGATTTCATCAAAGGGTTGCCTAAGTCGAATGGTTTTGTTGTTATCATGGTAGTGGTTGATCATCTTAGTAAATTTGCTCACTTCGCCTACTTTAAACATCCCTTTACGACTCCCATTGTGGTGTCAATTTTCTTAAAGGAGAGTGTTTGATTTCATGGAGTTCCATGTTCAATTATTTTAGATTGGGATATGATTTTTTTGAAATTGGTGGAGACCAAAGGAGGTTATGTGTTAAGCAGCAAGTGCTTTCTAAGAGAACGCCAACTCTTATGGGCCCAATTCCTATGGCTTGTTTAAAATTGGCAGAGACATCAATAGCAAGTTTGGAACAACATTTATTTCTTCTTTTTTTAAATCAAATTTGGCTCTCTTATCTCTCTCAGGTTATGTATTGGTTGTAACTACAGATATTTCGAACATAAGTGGAGCGGTGATTCGAGTTTGGTTGTAATGTTCTCCCATTTATTTCATTTATTTATCCATCACTAACGTCCTATTACTTTTTTCCTTCATCTAGGTCTTCAAGCTTGCCTACTACTGTTTCTTGGAACCTTCAATTTTGAAGGATCTTGTGTCAAGAGCTTTAAGCAAGTTTAGTACCCTTATTTCTAGATTATGTAAGCCTGGTTGCTTAATTTCTCATATAGGTTTATTTTGACTCTTGACCATTCGAGTTCTTTTTCCTTGAAATTTTTCTTTGAGTTCTTGAGTGATATTTATTTCCTTTTCAAGCTTCATCCTAGTGCTCTTTATATTTGAAATGCTTTGGTTCTTTCTAGAGTCCAAGTTTTTGGGTGGGTGCTTGTTGAAGCTGCAAACTTTTTGATTTCTTATTGATGCACCTCCCATATTATTTTGCATCTCTCCTCATTGTCTTCCTTCGTCTTCTTTTATGTTTGGTGGGATATTGAAAAAGTGGAGCGCTTCTTCTTCATTACGTATTCACCAAAAAGATTTGGCTTAAGTGGGAAGAAACTTTGTCTAACAAGTTTGGAGCTCTTTATAGTTGCAAAAAAGTGTTTATCTTTGGAGCATTTTCTAGGCTTTTAAGAAAACAAAAGAGATTGAAAAAGTTTACTTGCTAGCTATGGTTTTCTCCATTTGGTTTGACTGGAACCAAAGTATGTTAAGAGTAAGTCTGAGGTAGCATTACTAATGTGGAAAGATGTGTTGACAACTTGTAATTTGGTAGCTTCTTCTAACTTGCTAGAGTTACTTCAATTCAAAATAGCTCCATTTGTGTTTAGTTTGTGATTTGAACGTAGTTCTGTTTCTAAAGATTTGGAAACACAAAAAAAAAAAAAAAAGGGTTTTTGTTGAATTTGAAACAATTTTCTTACTTTTATTCATGAAACATGTTTTTAGCTAATGACAAAATGTCTTTCTCTAAATTTTTTGCTTTAAAAATTGTATATCGCTTTCTTAAAACACAAACCACAAACGGCCTTAGGGTATATTGTTTGCAGTCCAATTAGTATGTTAGCTTAGATGTACTTTTGATACTCTCTTTTTATATTAATAAAATTCTCCAATTTCTGCTCTAAAAATAAACAGCTTCAACAACATATTGAAAATGCTTTCCAATCAAGAAACTCTCGCATAAGAACTTTGACCAGTCTTCTGCATTGGTAAACAGTTATGTCGCATATTCTCAATATAACTCTTGGATTCATTTTTTTTTCAAATTGAAATTGTTATGTGAAATTTCCCCTAGGCATTGACGCTGCATCTTCTTTTGGTGTCATTAATATTTATTTCTTGCTTCATTTCGGGCAAATTGAAGAAGTTACTAAATAGGAAGTTTTTCATCATGTACTTTTGCTTAGTATACATAGCGGTTTGGTATCAATGATCTTGTATCAGAATTGAATGAGAAACCTAAAATGCATTATTTGAATGCTAGGTTGGTATGTTCATAGAGACCAAACATGCTGTGTTGGTTGTATAGGGATTATGTTTTTTTTTTTTTTTTTCTTTCCCCAATTTTATAGGATGCTTAATGTGTGGAGAAGTTTCTTTTCAAAAAAAGGGTTCAGTTAACTGTTATCAAAAGCAGTGTCCAGCTGGGGACTAGGTGACACCTATTAGCCGAGCTCTCCACAACGTCTAGTTAGCGGTCTAGGCGCTGGAGGGAAATGAAATATAGATCCATTGTATGGTTCAGAGAGTATGATGGGTTATTTTCCACAAAATCCTTTTTTGATCATATGCTACAAGATCCATTGATTCTTCCCTCCAATCCCATCTAAAGTGAAGTTCTTCACATGGGTAGTGGTGAGAGGGAAGGTTAGCACAAGTAACATGCTCCAAAAACGGTTCCCTCAACGCTATCTATCTAGTTAGAAGGAAGGTTAGCACAGGTAACATGCTCCAAAAATGGTTCTGTCAACACTATCTACCTCCTTCTTGTTGTCATTTGTGCAAAGTGGCGACTCCGTTGATCACTTGTTCTCTTCATGCTCATTCTCAAGAATAGTTTGGGCAAAATGGAGAGAAGTAATTTCACTATATTCCGACATTCGGTTCAGTCACCTCATTTTAGTATTTGCCCTTATTGGTATGAGATCAGTAAGAAGTAGAGTATGTACAGGCTGGTGGCAAGTTTGGCGATGGTTTGGTGCCTTTGGAATGAACGAAATGTCAGGGTTTTTGAGGATAGATTTCTCTCTCCAAGTGTAATATGGGAAGAATCTCATTATCTTGCATCCTTTTGGATTAGCAAGAGTTATTCTTTGTCAAATTGGTTAAGTAGGTGGAGAAATGTCTTGTAAGCCCTTGAGGAGGGGTAGGTAGGACCAGTTAGAGACTACTATTTTTCTTTGTTTATGTATTTGCGCTTGTATTTCTTAAAATTCATCAATGAACAATCATGTTTCTTTTTAAAAAATAAAAATAAAAATGTTTGTTTTTTTAAAATAAAATAGTTAACCTAAACGACATTATACGTTAGCATGCCCTCGTTATTCTACCCCTCGACATCGCTCTATTCCTTAACCTCTCTCTCTCTCTTGACACTTATCTTTCTTTGATGACCTCTCTCTCCGTTAGCATTTCCTTCTTTGTCAAACTTTCTTTGTCAACCTCTCTTCTTCCTCCTTTCTTTGTTTGTTGATCTCTGCCTCCATTAGCCTCTTTCTCCGTCGACCTCTCTTTCTTTGTCAGCCTTAGTCTCCATTAGCCTTTCTCTTTGTCAACTTCTATTTTTGACTTTTTGTCAAACTCTCTCTTTTGATAGATCTCTCTCACTCAACTCTCTTTCTTTTGATTCTATCACTCCAACGATTGGAAACCAAGGTAATGAAGGTCCAATGATCGCTTGCTACTTTGCAGACTTGCGGCGACTTTGATGAAGCTCTTGGCAGTGTTGCGGCAATGGCATTTTGTTTGTTGAAGAACCATTTTGTTTTCAGCTTGCTTTTTTCCTCTATTTTTGCTCATTTATTTTCTTTTTTTATGATGCATACAATTTTTTTTTGTTTCATTTAAATTTTTTTTGTTGTGTTTTTTTTTTTTTAAACTTTTCCTTTGTATTTGTAAATTGTAGAATTGTATGTGTGTTTATTAGTTTGTTCATTGATGGGTCTTTATGAGTTGTTTTTTTTTTTTTTGTTTGTGTTATTTTGTTTTAATGAAATATTTTTATTTATAATTTTATATAAGTGAATTATAAATGAATAAAAATAAATAATATTTTATTTATTATAATATCATATATATATATATAGTAAGAGACCAATAAATAAATAAATAAATAAGTTTTTAAGGACCTTTAAATATTAATTTTATGGTTTGTTTTAGACCTGCTTACCCTTTGCCTAAGCCTTGTCGTCTTATGGAGGCTTATTTTCTAGGACTATCTTTCCACCTGATCAAAAGTGTGTTAAATGCTCTTTCGACTTACTACTTTTCTATGTTCAAGACTTGAAAATTGTTGGGCTCGGAGGATTGAAAGATTGATGCAAAATTTTTTGTAAAAGGTGAGAATGGGGGAGGGGGATAATTTGGTGTGATGGACTGTGATTTACAGGACTGATTGTTGTGTGATTCCCGTAGGGAATTATGGTGATTAACCATCATGAGATTCATCTGAATTCTCAAGATGTTAGCGTGTCCTCCAAGGCTTTTTGTCAAAGTTTGTTGAAGTTCATTCACTACATCCTTCAATGTTTTTCCTTTATATCTCACCTTCTATAGTAGGTAATGGTGCTATGTTTAAATTTTGGTAGATTACCTAGTGTGATACTTCACGTTTTTGGTTCTTTTTGCCTAGTATCTTTAGATGGTCAACTGTGTATAATCATGCTAATTGTGATTTCTTTGTCCCATAGTCCATAGTAAGAGTATAAGCCTTCATAGTGTCTCCACTTGAAAAAGGATGCCTATGACTAAGAATGTCTTGAGGTCCTCTCTTCTTTACATTCTTGATGTTTTTCAGCTCTTCAGTAATTGTGATGCAGTGTTTTTGTCCTCAAAGTCTTTAATGGAGTCTTCCCAAAATCCGTCCCAAATGGGGGCACATTGAAGGCTCGTGTTATTTCGAAGGAAAATTCTTTTGGACGAGTTACTGCTCATGACAGGTTGAATTGTGTAGATATTTTGTGAAGGCATTTCAAGGATTGGAAGATCTCTCTTCTAGTGTATCAATAGTGGTGGTTCCTGATTAGTGTATTACACTTAAAATGGTTTGTGGGCTATTGATGAGTTGTTTTTGCTAGTCTGGTCTATTTGGAAGGAATGAAATACCTGTATTTTTTAATCCTAAGGAAAGGGATATGGAGCTGTTTGGGTAGACTTTCTATTTAAAGTCCCTCTGTGTTAGTGTTTGTAAGCTGTCTTTAGGCTATTCTCTGGGGGATTGGTTTCAGGGGATTAGCTTCCATTTTGTCTAGCTTTTGGTCTTTTTGTCAAGCTTTACCTCTCTGTTTTTTTTTTTTTGTTTTTTTTTAAAGCTGTACATATTTTATGCTTAATGTAATCCTTCTACTTTTTAAAAAAAATTAAGAGAAAATTGGCAGAGCTCATTGCTATTATTGTGGTCTCCCATTGGAACCTTTAGATTTGCGGCTAACTATTTTGTGTGAGTGTCAATGTTGCTTGCTTTTTCTAGTACAGTTGTCCAACAACAAACATTAATAAGCACTTCCTAACAGATGTTTCTCAGTAATTTAAGAACTTTTGTATGTCCTAATCCTAACTTAGAGACCAATTAGTTATTGCTAATCATTCAGGCATGGAAAATGAACCCCTAATTAGGTGTTACCTAAAGAAATATAATATGGACACGTTAGGCTTTGACATTCCAGGAATTTTAGTGGCATTGAGTGCACAGTTTGCTCATCTGTTAAAACTCTGATGGACATGTATTCTCAATAGGTTAAATAGCAATGCAAAATGGGCATCAGTCATCCATCTTAAAAATGTTCCTGTTGCTTGATTAATTAGTTAGCTAGCCAATTGCTTAGTTGTGTTTGTGCATTATCTATCCGAATCACCAATATAGGAACCTGTCTTAACCATTTCCATCATAATGTATATTCTAATTGTCACTATTCTTTATTGCTCTGCGTTCACATTTCTTGGAATAAAACTTTTTACTTGATAATTTCTACAGATTTCATCAGCTATCTGAATTTGATCAAGGGAAACGAAGTTGCCGTCGACGCTTAGCTGGTCATAATGAGCGTAGGAGAAAGCCACAGCCTGGCTCGCTATTTTCTTCACGCTATGGTCGATTTGCATCATCTTTTCAAGGTCAGGTGTTTCATAAAAGTTAATTGAGTCACAGCACCAGTATTTTGCTCTACCATTAGCATCATTGAATAGTTTCAGAATCTGTATTTTCATTTATGAGCATATCTAAAAGTAATAATATTTTTGGGTTTAGGGTATATGTGACTGGGCAATGTGTTTCACAAATTTCTATGCATTAAATGAACAGAAAACAGTGGAAGAGTGGGAGGGTTTATGATGGACTTCACAACATATCCAAGGCTGATGGGGAGGGATGTGTGGCCAAATGTAAGAGCTGGTAACTGGTCTCCGAGCAACCAACCGCCGCCGCCACCACCTACTACTACTAGTACTACTGGGAAGTTTCTTCCAAACCAGTGGCAAGGCAGCTTAGAGAACCCTCCTGCCAATGTTTACTCGAGTACAAATATGATGACCACCCACCCATATCTCCAGGGTTCAGCAGGTGGAGGGTCGGTCTTTTCTAGTACGAGAATACCTGCGGACGAGTGTTTTGCCGGAGTCTCTGACTCCAGCTGTGCTCTCTCTCTTCTGTCAAATCAACCATGGGCCTCCAGAAATCATACTTTGGGACCTCCTTCAGTGAATAATAACTTGATAAACGATGGAGGAGTCTCGATGGCGGCTCAACAATCATCAGCACCTCACGGTTCTTCAGTGACCAATTTAACAAGCAATTTCTGGGATTACAAAGGTAACGAAGTCAGTGGTGACACTGCAAACCAACAAATGCCACATGACTTGGGCCTTGGACAGGTTTCCCATCATGTTGACACTCATTTTGCTGGTGAGCTTCAGGTAGCTCAGCAGCAGGACAACAGGCAGTACATGGAAATTGGGCACTCCAGGGCGTATGGTTCAACCCATCAGATGCACTGGTCTCTCTAGAGAGTCTGTCTTTTTGTTCTTTTGAGAGCTTGGAGGGCACTACTTCAATTTCCAAGTTCTGTTGAAACTGATGTGTTTTTGGCTTCTTGAACTACTAAAACTCTAGCATCCACTGACTAATCCCGCTTTTTCTATTTCAGTTTCTTTGTTTTTTTTTTTTTTTTTTTTTCCTTTTGTCCGAAACACTCTGCATATTGATACAGCGCAATTGCTAAGATCCGCGCGGATGCCAGTAAGCGCTTCTGTAGAACGCAGAGCTTAATTGCACTTTTTGTTGTAACAGACGGGCCTCATAAATGTACTTCCCGAATTATTAAGGGATCATGTTCCGCCAATCTTCTCCTTTCTCTCAAAGCTAGCAAAAATTATCACCGTATTCTTCTTCATCAATCATCGTACCCTTTGCTATAGAAAAGCAATGCAGAAGAAGTGCAGTGGCCAATTAGCAACAAATGTTTGATCTTGGAGTGGAAGCGTTCATGAAAATAGTGATTTCTTGACACTTTTGGACAAAATGATGATTAAGGCAGTGTTTGGTACTTTCTTTTAAAAATTTAGAATGATTGGTAGCATTTTAATTTTAAACTCTTTTTATAAAATAGAAAAAATGTCCTTCAAGAGAAGATTTTTTTTTTTGTTAAACTTCTTTTGCAGAAAGAGGTTCACTATATTTGAAAATAGAATATAGTTTTTGAAAATATGGAAAATAACCTACATTTTTTTTATGCCCGTGATCTTTTTAAAAGAGTGGGGCTAAAATTACTCAACAAGTGGATGAGTGATTGAGTTCATCTCTACCACTAAGTTCACCTCACTCAATTTTAAAACTTGATATTTTCACCCCACTTTTTATTGAGAACCCTAATATACCCATATTTAAACTTAAATATCCTCATTAATCACTTACCAATTTCATCCTCATCGAATTTGCCATTCTTTTTTCACCTTCACTGTGGTCATTGTCGTTGCCATTGCCGTGAACCATCATCGAGCTTAATTTCAAGCATTTTTTTTCATTGGAAATTGATTGCGCTAGCCACCGCGAGTCAAGTTCTAACTGTTGCGAAGTCAGCCGTACCACCATCGCACTTTGAGTTAAGTCGGACTTCAAATCCCACCTAAAAAAGCTTAGATTTGATAAGATTTATAAGTTTTTTGTGTTTTAAAGTTGTTTTATTGTAGTTTCTTGTTGTAACCTTCATTTTCGTGTATTATTTGGGAGAAATGGATGAAATTGTCGAAAAAAATGTCTCAATCCTGTGAGGTTGAGAATCTTGAGAGAGTCTAGGCCTCACAAGGCCGAGACTCTTTGATTTGTCTTGGCCCAAGTGGGCTGAGATTGTATAGTTTGAACAGTCTCGACCCAACAAGACTAAGACTAGTCTTTGAAGAGGCTTGGCCCAATTGGGCCGAGGCTTTTGTAAGGGTTTCAACCACTTATTGCCAAGACCCATAAATGATGATATATATTTTTTTATTTTTTATTGATATGTTTATTTGTATTTAAATATTATAATGAATTAATGATTAGTTGAATTTTATGCCGAAATGACACCAAAAAAAATAATGGCTACAAAAGATAGACCGAGCATTCCATCAGAAAGTGCATCTTCTTCGAGGCCCCTATTGACGACGTCACGGAGGTAAGCTATGATGGTGACAAGATCTAATGCTCAGTCAGTCTATGAAAGCCCCTCACATTATTCACAACAAGAAGAAGAAGTCGAAGAACATCAAGCGACCTATGTTGTTGAAGAGCATGAAGAAGGTAAATATACTTTTGAACCTTTTCCTAGTGGTTTGTCTGATCTTTCAATTCTTAAAAGTTTTAAGCACCATGTTGTTGTAGCAATATAAAGGAACAAAGTTATTTTTTATCCTTATCCTTATAGTTATTATAATCAATTTTTTTATCTCAATAATGAATTATTAATAATCTAATTTTTTTTTCAAAAGAAAAAAAAAAACTTTTGTGAATGTAGCATCAAGGCCAACTGAAGTGTATCAACTATGGGAATATGACCAAGGCTTGGGACCTTAATTGTCATCCCAAACAGGCTCGCGTACAGAAGTTGATCAATAGATCCAAATTGAGCACGTTGATCACATGTTCCTACAGCTATGCTAATAAGACGCTAATATCGACATTTATTAAGAGGCCGCATCTAGAGACGAACATATTTCACTCCCATTCAGTAAAATGTCGATTACACTTGATGATGTCCGCATTCTTCTTGGTATTCCAGTGATGGGCAAATCGATTTTAGTAAAATCAATTAAGTTCGATGGTGTTGTGCAGTTGATGTGCGACTGCCTTGGTGTGTCTAAAGAAGAAGTTGTTGAAGAGATTAGAATAACTAAAGGGCTCAATAAAAGTAAGAGATGGCTAAGGAATATCTTTGGTACGACCAAAGAGAATATAAATGAATATTACATTTTGAAGCAACTGCCAGAGCTTTCATTTTATATGTACTGGGCAGTACACTATTTACTAATAAGAATGGTATATGAGTTTACATGTCCTTGCTTCAGCTTGTAAAGAACGTGGACACTATCGGGTCGTATGCTCGGGGAGCAGCCGCTCTTGCATTTTTGTACCGCTAGCTTGGTAGTGTTTCACGAGTTGAAGTCTGTCAAGTTACAGGGTATCTCACCCTATTTGAGGTATATTTCTCACCATTATTTAACCTCAAACATTTGTGTTTTCTATATACATTCATATATATATATATATTGTTTGAATTTGTGATTTCTATAGGGTTGGATATAGGACCATTTCCCTTTTACTCGTCCGCGTGTCAATCCTCACTACCACAATAATTTTCCGCATGTTGTTATATGTACCCAAATGATGAAGATGGATCTTAATGATGACTACATGTTTATGCGTTAATCCCCACTACTACATGTCGACCAGTTGCATTCTCATGAGGTAAGTATTACATGTTATTAAAATCTTTTAATTACAATTATATGGTTTTGTTGTTTACAACTTAAAGTAGTTATATCTTTTTCAAGTTTATTGAGATCCGTATAGAGAGTCAAGAAAGGGTATACTTGTATCGGAGGTGGCTTTTTTACATTGGGATGATTAATTGCTTAGAAATTGTTGAGCTACCACCCCGATAGATTTCTCCGACAGCTAGGATATGTACAATCAATACCGGACGCTCCACTTGAGCCAATAAAAGCATAGTAAGGGGCCACCGAAAGTAAATGTTTAGTAAAACATATGTTTATTCCACAATTATTTGAGAGGAGACAAAACCATATTTTGGGAATAAGTGTTCGGGGGGATAAGATACATCATCTATGAGACTCATCACCATGTTACATGGAGTGGTTCTCATCAATATCCCATCCTATTGTTGAAAACCCAAAAAATGAGACTGAGCATGACAACCACAATTTGGACGATGATGCCATTCAAGTAAAAATTTGTTATTTATGTTGAACATTTAAATAACAAGTTTATGTTTGTTTTTAATAGTTTTAATTTTTGCGCTAGTGGAATAAGATTGCACTTGATATCGAATTACAATGGAGATCATTGCCTGAAGAGCAGTGGTCATATGATGGAGCATGCAAATTCGCGGACACTATGATCGATGTGCTCGCAGGTACTTACAGTATGAGTCTCAGCCACCTCTGACTGAGACTCTCTATATGAGTCTCGACCATGCAGAGCCGAGACAAAGCTCAAAACAAATAATCCAAAATACAATTTTTTATCAAGACACAACTCAAAATATACCTCATTGATGCCTATAGTGCTTGTAGAATCTGTTTCTTGTGTTATTTATTTCGAAAATCAGCTAAATCTTGATCCAAATGAGAGCTCTAACGTCAAGAACGAAAATGAATGAAATGCCATTAGATTGGTGCATTTTTTCACTTCTATAAACTTAAAACTTCATTTAGAATGCAAATCTTGTAGCAAACTGGACGGAGTAATCGTCGAAAGCTCACCGAAACGTCAAAAAATTTTTGCTCTAGCTTGTCGAAGATGATGAAGGGATGGTGGGACCGATTACTGGGGTAGGATGGGCTGGATGAGAGTATTTGAAAATAAGTGAAGTGTTTAATGAAAGGTAATTTAGTCATTTTATATAGGGGTAAAATTGAATTTAAAATATGAGGTGAACTAATCTACTTGTAGAGTAATTTTAGTCCCACTCTAAAATCTTTCTTCTTCTTCCCGCAGGCACCACTCACAAGGACTCTCTCTCTCTCTCTCGTGTTTGGTATCACCTACAAGAAGTAATAAAATCCCAAAAAAAGACGAGCACCTTTAATTCTACGCTTTTTGGATTTGTTTTCTTTTTGTGTTTTTACCCAATTTTGAATCAATACAAACAATAAAATCTCAAGATGAGCATGACCCAATTCGCGATGGTACGTGTAATAAAATCAACTGCTTTTTGGATTTGTTTTCTTTAGTTTATCGAACGTCGTTTGGGAAATAAGCAATTTTTTTTTATAGAGAATTTTGCTTTTCTTCTGTGTTTTTTTGTGCGTATTTAACTCACGAGTGCTTTTTTCCTTGTTGGAATTGATGTGGGCATGTCAGAATTTAAATTCTATCTTGAAGAGGAGTTCTTATGAATTTTGATTGTATTCTTCTGAATTTTGGTCCACACCTTAGCTTATTCATATGAGATCTACTCAGAATAGTGGTTCATACAAATTTCACAATTATTCTGTAGTGTTAGTAAGAATATTCATGTGTCATTGGTCATCTGCCAACTCTACATATGTACTTTTAATTTCTAGTTTTAATAATGTCTGATGATATTTGTTCTTAGCTATTACCAACTGGGTCGTGGGATTAGCTGGTTTTCTCATTGACCCAAGTAGGGAGATTGATTATTTTTTCCACTTCATTTTTATCTTTTAGTTTCTGTTTTTTTTTTTTTTGGGAGATTTTGTAATTCTTTTTTATTTATTTGATTGATACTCTCATATCTATCAAGTACTAATTTATTTATTTTTAAGAGTTACATAAATGAGAGGCAACAATATAAATAAAAAGATTTCAAGGTCACAAAAGAAGATATGTACCTAAAACAGATGTACTGACCAGACTGTCGCGTGCAGAGTCGATGAACAACAAAATCGATTAAGATCTTAGGGTCATCTTTTTTACTTATTAAAATACTACAAGTACCAGTCTTAGGCCTTTGGCTTATGAAGAGGGGTAGAAATAAGGTTATTCAAGCTAATTTGACAAACTCAAATCTTAAAAGTGTTTCTTAAAATTATTATTGACCAAGTTATGATTAGGTGAAAAACTATGTTCAACTTTTTAATGTAAACACGCAGCAAAGTAAGTTGAAAAATTGTCATATAACCAACGAACACTCAACAACAAATAGACTTATTAAAAAAATAATGGAAAGCTTAGAGTAAGTTGATATCATTGATAAGTATTGGACGTGATCTAATTGACCATCGAGTGATCATGCATGATTGTTAGAATAAATATCTTAAAGTATAATTTGGCTATAATACTTTTTAATATCTAATAAATAATTATAAAATTTATTAATTAATTTTTTTCAAATTCAGGTCAATCCAAATGCAGTTAAGTTTAGACATGAACTTTTAATGTTTACTAATTAACATGAGCTATTATTTGAAGAGACAACTGCAACTAGAGAAGCTACTTAGGCTTCAGATAGATCTATTCCATCTAAAAAGCTAACTAATCAATACATAACATTATTATGTTGACCATATGAAAGAGATTATATGTAAGTGCTCTCATCCTTTAAAAAAAAAATAAGTAGGAGACTGAGACAATTATAGAAAAAGGTTTGGTTAAAGTATACGAAAAATATTATCAAAGAAAATCTCAAATAGTAGAATATCTAGAATTGTTGAGTACATTGATTCATTGATGTAAATGTATATAGTTTCTTAAGAAAGCAAATTATTTAACTGTGGACTTACAAGTTTTATGAAAGAGGGTGTAAAAAAGGTGCGGATGTTGTTAGTGACTTTTCATTATAATTTTGTTATACTTAAAGAAGTGCAAAAGTCTAAGATTTATTTAACAAAATAAGTAAACAAAATTTCAACTCTATTTAAACATAAATTAATGAGTGATTTATCAGATGGACATCCAAGAATATGTCTACAGCAATTATTCAAAAACATATTTTTTACGACTCTAATAATTATTTAAATTGAAAGATTGGTTAAAAGATGATAGACACTTATATATTAAAGAGCAAATTGATATTTATCTCATGACTACATTGTCAATCAAATGAAATAATGTATCTTTATTTTTATAAAATATTAGTGGCAATGCTAAAATTTTCAAGTGAAATTAAAAACCGCTTCATTTTTTAATGGTAAAAAACTAGCCATAATTTAAAGATTTTTATTAACATGGTTCGAGATCTAAATAAGAAATTTTATATCCTCCTTTAAGTAAGAATATAACTATAAGACATCAACATTTTAGTATATTCCAAATATAAATAAGAGTTTTTATTAATATTTTTAGGTAAATACTATGTTGTTCATACAAAATACCCTTTAATGCAATGATTTCTCACACCATACAGAAACATTAACTTCTGGTTACCAAATTATCATCATGGTGTTTGAGCTTGTACTAAAGAAAAAAGTTTTTAATTATATCCATTCATCATTGAGAAATATAATTAAACGATGATTTCAAGTTTTAAGGCACAATTTCCTTTTGTTGTTATTTTTTTTAAAATAAAAATGGCATCATACATTTCCTAATTTTATTTGAAAAGACGAGTTGTTTATACTATACAATAGTAATGAAATTGATAAAAATAATAATTATGAAAGAAACAATGTTAATTTAAAAGATAATGTAAAGACAAATAATAACAAGATGTTAATTATTAGATATAGAATTGTAGATGAACTTTATAGCCGTAGGTTAATTGGTGCACATTAGTAGCTTAATGCTTAGTTCAATTTTTAAATGTTTACATGAAATTATTAGTAAAAGTTGAAATATTCACACTTTTTTCATTTGTTTCCCTATTTTGTTATATTTTACAAATAAAAAAAAATTGACTCTGACAAAATCTTGTTTAAGATCAACCTTTCTTTATATTTTAATATTAGTTAATCAATAGTAATTAGTTCTCATATGACATGAGTGAGCATAAATATTACTATGAAAATAAGTTTAAAATGTTGGTTTAATAGGTAATGATACCTAAATAATATAGTTAATTCTTCATATTCACGACATTAATACTTTAATTATATAGAAAAACTAAATTGATGAACAAGCTTTTCACATAAAAGCAATAATTTTTAGGCAAATGACATAAATCACCCTTATAATGAAAGAAAAATAAAACTTTGTCAAATTTGTTAAGCTCTACTGTAAAAAAGTTTTAATAAATGAATACTATATGTTTTAGAAGTAGAGTTACCAAACATGCCGTGAATGTAACCCGAGTTTCAGCAGGTTGAAGAAAACTGGGTTTGGTGTTCATCTGTAAAGGACGTCATACCCTTCAAGTGGGTGCAATTGCATGCTTTGATTTGAGGAAAAAAGGGCAGCGCAAATGGGCTGCTACGCCACTTGTTTGTCCACTGAACAAGGGAATCTGTATCAGATTCCTCAGGAAGCAAAACAGATCGCAAGTTTGCTTCATGCAAGGGTCATTTGAGATTCAAAATATCACCAGCTCATGCACTACTTACGGAGGCATTGGTGCAATTTGAGTTGAAACATTTTTGAGTTTGGTCTTGTTAGGAATTCCCTTTGCTATGGAGCAGTAGTTCAGTTAGTGGTCATCTTCATTGATTCCAGGGCAGTTGGATAACAGCAATTCTTCTGATTCATACTACCACATAACAACCGAGTTCGAGTTAGAAACAGTTGGAACCGTTCAAAACAAATAGTCAAGTTTGTCTCATGTGCGTAGCACACTCACCTGATATCCACAGAAGAGGCAGTAGCAATGCCCATCTCTAAGCTTCATCAATATATTCTGTAAATCCTGCATCCGCAAGGCAGTCAAATGTTAGTTAAAGGAGTGCATTTAAGTAAATATAGAAAAGGTCATACAAGAGCTGATAGAAGACAACAAAATCCCAGTCCATAATTCTTTGGGTTATATACGTATAAATACACACATAGCTTAATCCTTGGGATATTTACTAACATAAACTTATAAGAAAAACATGAAAATCATTTTATTGTTGTCATTATTATTATTATTTCAGTACTTCTAGTAAAGACAGGGGAATGAAGGTTCATCGTAAACATACGTGTGGATGTGTTGGTAGCCATATGACAAACAAGGTCCTCAAGTTATTTTTCTATTGAAATTAACTAAAGCAAGTGTTATTCAGACTTCCCCTAGTTCCCTATACATGCCTTATCTCCTCCACCTTGTGGTGTTTTGAGCCATAACAAAGGGGCGAACATTGACCATATCTTTTTCTACCGTGTTTTTTTTTTTTTTGGGAAATAATATAGCATGATGGCTTTCTTTCTCAGTGTATACATTCAAGGTCCCTATCCAGGTCGAAAAGGATATAGTGTTGCACCATCTCCCTCTTTTATACTGCAATGAGAGACTTCTATCAGTGAGCGCCATTCTTGCTTTTAAGGATGAAATGGTTAGAACGTAATAACAGGGTTTGCCCCCAGGGCGTTGGCGTGGTGGAGTGGGGCGGGCGCGTGCTCACAAATTTGTCATGCGTTCGATTCCCAGCCCCGCCATCTTTCTGATGTCTCCCGGGTCCGGCCTTGGGGCGGTCGGGGTAGCCCCCCTGGTGGATTAGTCGGGTTACGGCCCGGACACCACCAGTGGTCATCAAAAAAAAAAAAAATAGGGTTTGAATATTCTGTGCTCCTCTGAGGGCTGCAGCATGAAACTCATGAAGCAAGGTTTGAATATATGAAGAATGTCATGGAGGGCCAATATGTCCGCGAAACAATAATAGCCCTCTATCAAGCGAACAGCCCAGAAGAGAAAATTGATTCTGCTGTACCTGACAACAAAGCTTGGCCCAATGCTCATCATCTGCTAATTGCTAATGCAATTCCTGCCAACCTAACAAGGAAGACCAAGTACAGCAAGAGAAACCTTGAGGTCAACATGAGATAAGCCATCTGCTGCTTCATTCTCCATTCCGGGTCAACATTTTATGTCAAGACATATAACCCAATAACTTAATCGGCCTTTTTTTGATGTTCCTCACTAAATGCGGCTACAAAAAACACTTAAAGATTTTGTTGATCAAAGTGCATCACGAACTTGCCCCAACGAGGTGAAGACACCACTTTTGAATCGATAACAGTACTGCCACAAGTTCGCTTTCATATACCAATTTGTGATGCTCCCTACACAAAAAAAACTTGGCTAGAAAAGGCAAAAGGGAGCTGGTTTGCATAAGAATGACGCTGAAACCACAGATCGATGCATCAATCTCAATAAAAAATTGTTTAAAAAAATAATGAAGTGCATAAATAGGCACAGTTACCATGGCTTCTTCAACTATTGAAATGCATGCTCAATGTGCTCATTCCACCCAAGACTATCTTTGAGTTTCTCACTTATTGCCCAAGCTAGCTAACTATAACCCTTGACAAACTTGCAATAATATCTTGTAAGGCCAAGAAAACCACAAATTTCTTTCAAAGTTGTTGGCTGCAGTCAATTAATCATAGCGGCAATTCAAGGTTTCAGCTGCTACCCATTACCAGATACAATGTGCCACAAATATTCCATTGTGGCATTACACAAAAGCACACTTCTTATCAGCAAAGAGTTGGTCGTGTTGTAGCCCTTGCAAAGCCAATTGCAAGTTCTCAAAATGACTTTACAATGTTGGTATATAGATACCCATCAAAGAAAAATGTTGTCGAAGGTCCTGCCTATGTCTTACCTAGGCCCTTGAACTAAGGAAACCACCTTGGCCCTGCCTAAGCCCTTGAACTAAGGAAACCACTTTGGCCTTGCCTAGGCTCTGGAGGAGATTTTCTACAATTTATTTTTTTGAGGGCACTTATGAAAATTTTCCTTTTTTAAAATGAAAGCTCCTCGATTCTTATGTTTGAATCATCCAAACCCAAAATTCCATGATATCAAGTTTTCCTCCGAACATTGTCGAACTCTAGCAACATTTTGACACCAATTAACAACCTCTTTCATCTTATTTCCAACCTTCTTTTATACAATGGATGACATTCTTGCATCTTATTTATAAAATTTAAAATAAATTGCTAAAATATAATTATAAATAACTACATCTATATGTATATGTATAAATAATAAATATATTTATTCATTTTGTTGTATGTATTATACTTATACATCTATATAATAAATAATGAATAATTATACCTATATGTATGTATGCAAGCATGCATGTCTATACAGAGGGGAACCAATGAATAAATAAATTAAATTTTCAAGAACGTCTAAACAAACATTTTATGTACTATCTAATTCCCATCTATGCCTCACTTACATAAGGTGTAATGCGTATAATTGTCTTCCCACGTTGACAACGCTATCAAAGAAAACTAGCACAAATTTCCAATGATAAGCCCATAAAACATTGTTCGTCAGTACTTGAAACATAGCTAGAGCGAAAAGGCACAACCAAAATCTTATATTGACCATGATGAGTGAGAAAGCTTGTCTTTGAAACATTTGCCAGTTTAACAAGAATTGATGAGATCTGAACTCTAAGTTCAAGTTGGTTAAAAAAAACAGTAGCACCATATAATTCATCCATCAACTCATCAATCACTAAAATAAGGAATTTGTCAGCCATTGTTTCATGAATAGTGTGATAATCCACACAAAAACACCAACGTCCATTTTTTTTAACAAGCGAAACCAAGCTTGAGAAAGGGCTAGCTCTAAGCTGTAATAATAGCTATCAACACTTCTTCCACCCTGTGTTCCGTCTCATCTTTCTGAAAAACCGTGGATAATGATAAGGACGTATACTAGTTTGAGTAGCACCTGAACTTAATACAATGTGCGAGTCTTCAACCTCACAGGTGGAAGAGCATTTGGCATATGAAGAACGCCTTCGACTTACAGTAATAATTGTTGTAGAATTTCATGGATGGCAACTTCTTGGTGATGTCTAGTCATTAAATTTGAATTTAGTTCCAATAATACACCCTCAGCTTCAGTGTTGTCAAGGTGTAGTCTAGGCATTGCCTAGTTGTCTAGGCCCCCTTAGTGCCTAGGCAGTGGTTTAGGCGCTGGGGGGTGTTTCCGTAAATACAAAACTTTTGGGGGATGTCTCTGTGAACCGGTTGTTTTATTCATCATCTTCTTCGAGCCAGTCGAACCAGCCATCGACTCCAGCAACCAATAGCTGTGTGACTCCGTCCAGCGACTTCGGTGACTTCGGCGATAGTCTCTACAAAATCTCTACGACACTGTGACTCGATGAGGTGACTGGTTTGCTGATCTCTCTGCTCTCTCCTCTATCTTTCTGATCTCGTTCGCTATTCTCTTCGTCTCTCTACTTTGCGATTGGTTGGAACCAATCGAACTATCATCTTCTTCGAAACAGTTGAACTAGCCAGAGACATTGACAACCAATAGCTCTAGGACTCTGTCCAGCGACTCCGTCCGCTGGCTCCGGTGACTTTGGCGATCGCCTCGACGATGTTGCGACTCGACATGACTCGGCGAAGTGACTTTTGGAGGGACTCTTTCTTTAATCGTTGAATTATGTATAGTTTATAATAATAATTATATATAGTTAATTATTATATAATTAATTAATTAATTAAATATAAATTATAAATAAATAAATAAAATATATATATATATATATATATATATTTTATTTATTTATGTATGTATATGTGTGTATGTTAAGAGACCAATAAATAAATAAATAATTTTTAAGGGACCTTTAAATAATTATTTTAAGGACCACCTAGGCCCGGCCCGCCCCGCCTAGCCTTGTGAAGGTTTAGCGTCTTAAACCGCCTTACCGCCTTGACAACATTACTCAGCTTCATGCCACATTGCTTACATTGTTGCTTTTAAGGAAACCAACGTCCAACTAAGACTTAGAGCAATGTGTAAATGATGTGTTTCTCCCAAATGAAATATTGTAATTAATGTAGTGCAATTCATACTTATCGATCCCACACTGAGAAGCATTGCATACTGAAAACGATTCGGACCTACCCAATGAAAACTTCAAAAGACAAGTTCCATCTTTGATATCAATGGCACCATGCCCAAAGAACTACTTTCGCCTTGAAAGTTACAGATATTCCCATGACCATGCATAACTACTTGTCTTAGTTAAAGGAAGACCCAATTTATCCACTAGCTACTAGTGATGAGTGTGCCAATTAACTGTTAATTTAATTAATTGACAGTTAATTGAATTAACAGTTAAGGCATTGCCTGTCCAAATGTGTATACTGTATATAGTTCCCAACATCAATATACAAGTTTTATTTCTTTTAAAAAATTCACTGTCAATTAATACTACCACCTCCAGCTGGTTGCCCCTTTAAGTGTTATCATTTTTGAAGTGGTTAACCCAACCAGGACCATAGAGTGACCTCCACCTAGAGTTATCCCAAATTTCATCACAATCAACATCACTAAACCATTGGAATCACCATTTTCAGCCAACAACAAAGACTTGCAACTCCTGCTTCTTGCATCCATATCCCATTAAATACTTTTCATCACAATGAGTAAAACCCATTTTCTCAATATTGATACATTTCTCTCTCAAGCAAACATATGAGATTGTTGTTGGATGTTGTCTAGCTGCCCTTTAATCAGTCACCAGTAGAAGAATCACCATTTGGTTGCTGGAATTGAAGGATGCTAGCCACTAGGGCTTGTTAGATTGAAACCACGAGAAAGAGATGAATCATAATGTTGTGGATGGGGTAAGAGGTGATTCTTATCCTCAATTCTTAGTGCCATTGCCATTATTTGACCCACTCCTTCAGTTTAAGCACTTAAACCATTACTGAAACTTCCTTCTAACACCTTAGAGTTAACATCAAAATAAGGTTCTATAAGTTCTTCAAATCACCAAAGAAAATCTCTTACTAAGCCCATTAGCTCCAAGAGAAAACAAATCACCAAAGGTTCAACACCTTTTATTTTTTTTTTTTGAAGACGTGGTGGTGTCCGGACCTTTGGCCCGATTAGTCCACCATGGGGTTACCCCGCCCGTCCCAAGACCAGGACCCGGGAGACAATAAGAGCAAATGGCGGGGGCAAGACTCGAACCCGTGACACTTTGGGAGCACAGACCTAACTTGACCACCACGCCATCGCCCCCGGGGGCAAAGGTTCAACGCCTTTGACAATTTAGATTTTTGAGAAAACAGTTTTGAACGTAGTTTTCTATGAATAAACTACTTCATAAGTTCCAAGAGCAAGATGTAGAAAAAATAATAGAGGTTGGGATCAAAACCAAGAGTTGAGCTAAGTTATCACCTTACTGCCAAACAATTTTTTTTTTTAAAGGAAAAGAAAATCTTAAGCCCCATTTGTTCCTAAAAACAATACAAAACCTTTGAACCAACTCCAACTACTCCACCCCCTATACGCGTCTCAAATTGCTATCACCTAGAAATTGAACAGGTGGACCATACCCAAAATAATTTATTTGACTTGGCTCTTTCAACATCCTATTCATTTGACTCCTATGAGTCTTTGTAATGATCCTTTGCTCGCCAATATTGTCTAGTTCTCGCACACTCTGCCTTGATTTTACTTACTCATGACTTCGACCCTTTTGATAATACCTTAATAGTGGTTAGGTAATGTTTTACACTTATGGAGGGCTAACTTTCTCCTTTTAAGTGTTGTGTACAACAAAGCACCCTCTTATAGACCGAATGTTCTCATGGACGCATCTCAAAATAGAGATGGACTTTGATACCATTTGTAATGGGAGCCTGCCACCTAATATTTATTTGATAATCAACACATTCCATCATGGTTTTGCTCCTAAAAAAGTTTTAAATAGCTTAAAAGGGAAAATTTTGAGATTCATACATGTAAAACTCTCTCTATTAATTAGAAAAGATTTTTTTTCAAGAGCTCAAAAAGTAAGAAAGAAAACTTATAGGGGGAACAAGGCCTAAACTAGATGAATTTGGGACTTTAGGGTTATGAATTGCATTAGAGCCAATCTTTATCTAGAAGATATATACATGCAGACATGGGCACTAAGTGAGCCGAACTTAATAGTTCTACATGAATGGGGTGGGAAAAGGCTGTGATGTAAATTTGGAAAACTTTTTCTAAGCACTACCCAACAATGAAGATTTTTAAAAAGTGATCTCTTCTGTCTATACCCTAAGTAACTAGAAAACCCAAAGATGAGCTCAATTTTAACTCTATCCCATTTCTACTAGGTAATAATGCACACATTTTTTTTTTCCTTTTATAATTAAGTAAGAGATTTCTTTCTCAGTTTAGGTTTATTGTTCTCCATCTACACAAATGAAATTAAAAGAACACTGCATTAATAGAATGATAAGAGTCTTGAATGGTAAATAAAATACCTCTTCTGTAATCTCTTCCTCTTCTTCTTCTTCTTCCTCCTTTTCTTCTCCGTCTTCTTCACTTGTCTTCTCAGGCTTATCAATTATCTCCCTATTCTCCAATTGCTCAAGTGCCGCTTTTGCCTTATTAAAATTAACAACCACCCTCCGATTCTTCCACTGAGACTTCTGTCTGAAACCGAACTCCAGCATTAAATCTTCCTCTTTCTGCCTCTCCTTCTCTGCCCTAACTTCCTTCATCCTCAACTTCTCCGTTGCAGGATCTTCCTTCCCTATCCCGGCTCGCGACCGCCTTATCTCCAACCCAACAGGCTCCGCCCTACCGGACCCATCTTTGCCCAAGGCCGAACCAGGATTGTAGCCCATCTGCTTCAACAACTTGAACCCAATGTTCGTTTGTGGAATCGCTGAATTCATGTTCTCCAATGTTTTCTCATCCTCTTCTCGCTGCTTTCGCTCTCGATCGAGTTTCCTTTGCTCTTGCCAGTTGAGGGACTTGGGTCTCTTCTTCGAAGGTTGATGATGTGAGACATTGGTAGTGGAACCCTAAAGAAGGCTAAGGAAATACGTAAATAGTTCTCTCTTGTCTTTAGTAACAGAAAGATGGGTGAATTAGCAGAAATGAAAAAAGATGAAAAGGAAAATCTAACCTTTTTGGAAGAGGGTTTAGAGGAAAGAGAGGTTTCGGGCGGAAGAAACAAAGAGAGATCGCCCATGTAGTCTTCTTCTTCTTCTTCCGAGTTACTTCTGTCCGTCATTGTTATTGAGGAAGCTTTGGTTCAGTAAAGAGGTGATGAAGACGAAGAAGGTAACGGATTAACCACCGGGGCAACAAAAGCATAACATCCTGCCACCGGAACGCCTTCATCTAAGTAATTACATATTTACCATATTGTTATTGTACAGCAATATAATTAAAAAGATATAATATCAAAATTATATCATTATTTCCAACATATAAAGTACCACCCAAGAGACATTATTAAAACTTATTAAGTCATATAGTACCTCATCATCATCATCATCAAACCATTAAACCATGTCACATAAAAAGAAGGTATTGGAATTAATATTCAAATAATAGTACTACTTTTAACTTTACAAATTTAACATCTGGCCTGTGACCTATATAAGTTCAAAAGACTAATACTAATATAAAAAAAATAAAGAAATGTATGTCAACATGTCTGACTCGACCACTTTAAGAAAATGAAGGCTCCTACTACAAAAGTATTTTCACATAAATCTCTGACGACTTTGTATTATTAGTTATCTAAGATATAACATAGCAGATGAACTCAAAGAGTCATGTGAATCATTTTTAATATTTAAATTATTATTTCAATTATATAAAATACACATGTCAAACACTTGTTAAACATTTAGAATTTCAAGCAATAAGTTATTTTTATGTTGACGTTAAGACCAAAAAAAAATTTCTTTGGTGTCTCCCTGTAGTTTGTTAGGACCAAATCGGTGAAGTGAGGTCTATTTGAATTCTCAATGTCATCTCATCAATCATCTTAAAGTCAATTATCAAAAAGAAAATAAATGGTTAAAGCCAAGTTTGGAATTAGAGACATCCATGATGATATTAAATGACCAGTCATCGTTCTAATGCATAGTTAGAATCTTTATTAATCTGTAAATTTTTCAAACTTCTCCTACTCATCATGTAACTAGATCATGATTCTAAACAAGGAATTTCATTACCATAAACAACAATTCAACATGTTATTCACTGATTACGGAGTAACAGAAGGAACAACCATACATTGATATTAAGCATGCATATATTTGGCACATCATCAATATAATATATTAACGTCACACCTGCATTCATTACTTCACAAGTCTTATCTAAAAACTCAAGGATCACCTTCACCTATCTATATGCTCAAACCCTCAAAATTCGTGCTGCGTTACCCAATAAATACATACATACATACATATATATATAGTTATTGTGACCCTAACCCTTATAAGTTTATTATATATTTTCTGTTTTTTTCCTTTGAATAGGTAGTTATTGTTATACCTACTGCACTGTTGCCCTTAAATTCACTAAGGACTTGGCTAATATTATTTTTTTATATCCATGAAAATCATTCGTATTGGCTATCTCATGATTAATTTAAGTCTTAAGAATTTAATTAAAATACATCCATATTTTGCATTCAATAATTGCTATAAACACATAAAATACTTATTTATATGTGTTAATATTTTTTATAATAATTTTATTATTTAATTTTTAGCAAGTTAAAATTGTGAGTTTTCACTCTAAATATTTTTATTTTCCTAATTTATAAATATTTTTAATCAATAATATATATTTAATGTCTTAATTTTTTCATTTTTCAACCTTAAAATCATAATCTGTGAATATATATATATGTCATTATTACATTTCAAAGTGATTTTAAAAAATATTTTAAGTGTTAATTCTCATGATCTAAAAATAACTATTTTTTATTTTTCTAATTTACTCCATTTTATTAAATTTTAGGATAAATAATATATCTATGTGTATGCCTTATTTATTTTATGTTCTCTAACATATAAATAAACATTTTTACCTCATAAATTGATCTTTAATATTATTTTCAGCCACCCAATATTCTAGAAACTTTCATAATTAAATATTATAATACTATTTTTCACAATATCTTAATCACTATTTCTCATCCTATGTTAAGCATATATGTGCGTGTGCGCATGCCGAGCATAGTTCTTATTTATTAAACTAGTTTTACGTAAAATATTATTTTAGCTTCATTTTCAGCAAATTAATTTTTGATTTTCTTCTAATTTCACATCATAATAGAATTTTTTCATAATAATTTAACCTACACATCTATTCACCAAATTCAAGGCATATCTATGTGTTTTGGCGTGTGTATTTCACATTTTAGTCTATATTCATATAAATTAACATTTAAATTTGATTTTTGCTCAAATTGAAAAATTAATCTAATTTTCTAAATATTTCAAAGAACTATTTTATTTTTTATTTTTATTAAATACCAATATTAATGTCGTTTCTTAGGTCTATGCATGCATATTCTAATAGACAATAAAATTTAACATATAAATAATATTCACTAATAAATCAATTTCCTTTTCTTAATAAAAAAATTTCTAATACTTAATCATGTATAGAAAAATATACCCTTTCTTGCAAATTTTCTTTGTTAAATCTCCAAGAAGAATAGTTGGCCATTGTGGTTCTCTTGGCCGTTTCAATAAGATGTAAAAGTTAGTTTTTTTTCTTGACCAAATATAGTGATTATTTGTCACTTGTACACTTTTCTTTATACACGTATACTTAATTTTATTTAATTATTTATTTTAAAATCTTAGAAAAATTTTTAGGTATCATATAGCATAACTAAAATAGAGTAATATTTTAGAACCTTTTATAAGGTTGATTTTGTCGTCGTCGTTGTTGTTGTTGTTGTTGTTGTTTCCGTATGTTCCTTTACCATGCTAACTTTACATACACAATGAGAGTAATGATCATTCAAACTATGGTAAAGCTATAAAAATGAGAGTTCTTCTAATGTTATTTTTTCAATACCCAAAACTCAAACTCAAGACCTCTAGTCAAAGGCCTTCAAGTCTTGTCCATTCAATCCCACCTTCATTAGTTTATAAGATTTATTTTATAACTATAATAGGTTAGAATAATTTTTGTTTTGAATGTTAATAGTCCATTCAATCCCACCTCCAATAACATTCTATTATTTATTATAAATATTTCTTATTAGTATTGTATAAACTCAAAGTTATGTCATAGAGTTTGCAACATACTACATTTAATTAATATTTAAAACTATTATTAGTCAGCATAATTAGTCAATGGGTTGAGTTGGGTATCCAAAATGGACTAGGTTAATCGGGGTGAAAGAAAAAAATAAACTCAAAAATTTGGAAAAAAAATATGTTTCTATACAATTTTTTGAAACATATTATAATAATATAAGATATTTCAACTTTATACATTTATTAAGATATCAATTACAAAAATAATAAAAGGAGCAAAACACTTCGGCGGATGAACAACAACAACCCGGTAGACACCAGTTCTGTGTGTGAACAACAGTTTGATGGGCGAACAACAATAGTCTACGCAAGCAGCAACAATTCTTCTTATTCTTCAGGAGATCTAGTTTTGATAGTCGGGCAAGCAACAGTCCGACAAACAAAAGTTCGGTGAACAAAAGCCTCGTCGGATGTTATAGCGAGGGAGTAGAGTCTTCCGACGACCATCGGAAGAGTAGAAAACCATATATATATATATATATAAGTATTTAATATCTAAATTTTAAGTTATTATTTTGATTTGAATAAAATATGCATGGTGCTTATTAGCTATGAATATGCTTTGAATAGAATATATATGTTAGTAAAGTACCTTCAGTGTGCTCCACCAGTTGTAGTATGCCCTTACGCCAAGTATGAGTAAGTGTTGACGAGTGCGGTGGATGAGAAAGAGTTGAAAGTATGGTGGCACTAGGGTAAGTGAATAATAAGGGTTTTTTTTTTTTTTTTTTTGAATTGGAATAGTTCTCTACGGTGAAGGAAATGGTGTGGTAAAAGAATATTTATATATTAGGAATTATTGTCCGTGATGGATTGGAGTTGTCTTTGAAATGCAATTGGAAATTTGAAATTTGTGACTAATATGTATTTATTATTATTAGTATTTGGATATTATGTACAAAGCATAACAATATTAATATATACAAGGAAATTATCTTACAATATATATTGGTTTGAGTATTTGATTTGATAGCTATAAAAATGCATCGCACATTTATGGTAATATACTCTAGCAGATGGAATTAAAATTTAATGTAGAATTTCTATACATATACACTTGCGTCAACTCTATACAATTTTTTGTTTCCTCTTATATTATTATTATTATTATTAAATCATTTTGTTCTAAATTTTTAATTAACTCACAACTTTATTATTATTCAATACTATTATTATAATATTTTTTTCCTAAACTTACTGTCGCGGTAAAAATTATTTGACCAACTAAGCTATTGAGTTATTCATGTATCTTAAACATTTTACTTTATTTTGAAAGTTCTTGAGCTTAGGTTTGAAATTTAATTTCATTTAATTTTTTTTTTTGGCTCTAGAAAATAAATTTCAACTTTGTACTCATTACAATTCATGAATAAATAAATTAATAATATCCCTTATTTATTTATTTTAAAAATAAATAACATTTCTATAATTTATTATTATAAAAATATTTTAAAATTTCTAGGGTATCACAATAAGGGTGTCATCTGTAGTCATGACTGGTATAGTAGAAGTAGATGGAGTCAAAGATGCAAAAGAATTTGGATTGCGTGATATATAATGTAAAGCTCCTAAATCGTAAACCCAAGTGGATTGAGATGAGATATACCTAATGTTTCAAATGATGACAAACCTAAAGATATGAAGGTACACATGGCATATGGTCACCAAGGGATGACTCAGCCTCACCAATTTAAAAA
>JAJIYU010000949.1:0-41281 GCA_030144865.1 Tinospora cordifolia
TTCTAATTTATTTATTTTTTTCTTTTATATATCTATTTAGTTATGACTTTAAGTTTACAAAGAAATGTGATTCATAGATACATTGTTTACCATATATTAAAAAAAAAAAAATTAAATTTAGTGTGCAATGCATGTGTTGACAAGTGTATATATATATAATTTAGTGTGCAATGCACATGTTAAAATCTTACCATGATGATAGCTTTGATGTTTTCTTTTGTCAAATTAATAGATGCTTGAAGTGTTATATATGTGGTTTAATTATAAATTATAATGTTTATTATCTAATATCAAATGAAGAAATGGTAAAGTATATTTGGGAAGTTATGGAGTTGGTTGATGAACTAACTCAAAACTGAATTTACTTTATAAATAAGTAATAAAGGCAGGTCCCAATCTTTTACAGGTGTTTTTTCAAAAAGAGTAATTCTGTGTTTATCAGTTCTTGCTCTCCATCAAACTTTGCACAAAAGAAATGAAAAAATTAAAAATCTGTTGATTCTTTCTTCACTATTGGCATCTACATGACCGGAGGTATGTTTATTTATTTATTTTTCTGTGATTCATGGTGGTTATGTGTGATAATTTTCTATCAATTGGTATCAGAGCAACCATGAATATATTATTTTATTTCAATTTTGTTTTTGCGATTAGGTTTTCACAATTAATTTTTTTGTGTTCTAATAAGATATTACGATTAATTAAATTGCGATTAAAATTAGGGTTTGGTGAGTTAATCGGTTAAATTTTCTCACTGAAATAGCCGATTTCAATTCGTTTCAATTCCAATTATTGTATATATAATGTCAACATTTTATTGGTGGAGTACGAATCAATTGTTTTATTGCTATCAATGCTGTTAAAGATAACTATTGATTTTATTATACTGATTTTGGTTTTACCCTGTACAACATTGAATACACTAGATTTAAAAAAATTTAAGTTATGGAGATGTCAACCGCTGTCTTTTTCAATCAAAGCAAACCATTTTGTTTTCTTTTGCAAGAAGAAAACTTAAAAGAAAATTAATTCTTTTACTTTCTTTCATCCATCATCAATTGACATAATATATTACTACTTTATTGACTGATTTGTAGACATTTGATTGAATTTGTACATATGAGGAGACATTTGAATGATAACCGAGGAATACAATTTTATGGTATTATAATATTATTACTTTATTGAACATGGCATCATCATTTTGCTCCATTTACCATTGTGAAGGTAAATAATTAAATTTCAATTTATTAGTTTATTTATATATAAATGATAAACGCAGATATTCCTTTTGATTTCTACCTTCTTATTCGGTTTTGATATTTATCTATTAGTTTATCTAAATAGTCTTGATGATTATTAATTTTGTTGATCATAAAATGTTTATTTATTTAATTTTTTGCATGCCATTAAGTCAACTTCATGTGTATACATACAATGAAAAGAGCATTGATCATGGCTAGCGGTACAATTGGAATGTATAATAATTTTGCATATATACCATGTTTATGAGATTTGGATAATAGTTGACATGTTTTTCGTAATTAATTTATGAGCATATAATTTATATTTCTGCCTCATATTTTATGCATGTTGTTTTATGATTCATTTGGAAAAATTGAATCATCATAATCCAAGACACCAGTGTCATTAAAATTATATTCATTAATGTCCACCAAAGTGACTTAGTCAATAACGTTTTAGTGATAATTGAGTTGTAAAAGTTTATTTAATAATAAAAAAAAATGATTATGTTAGTGTTTAGAATGATTAACAATGATCAAGCCCAAAGGTAAATCACTAAAGTTATTTAACTAAACAGATTGAGGTAATCAATATATTAGTTATAATTTTTATTTTCTCTCCCAAAGGAGTAAAATTTTAATTTTAACCTATATGATTAATTAGATTCAATAAGTAAATAATTTCTTCACTATTGGGAGACTTGTATATAAATAATTTTGGCCCAAAGGACAAATTATTATATATAATGTTGATCTCATTCAGAATTAATTGTTTCAAGAATGTGAATTAATTCTGAAAATTTAATTGATATTCCCATCAATTAGATTATTTATTTATGTGGCCTTGTTATTATTCTTGCTAATTGTATGTGATGCCTATTTGTATTGTTATTATTATGACAATTGGTTCATCGCCGTGTGTAAAGGCTTTGACTGGGTCTAATTTCTCAGACTGGAAAGATGAGATATTATTTAATCTAGGGCTAGGAGGCTTGGACTTAGCTTTAAGAATGGATGAACCAGCTCGACCTACTGTCACTAGTGGTCCCGAGATAAAGAAAGAATGGGAGCGGTGGGAGTGATCCAACCGTTTAAGCCTAATGTACATTAAGAATAATATTCCTAAGAGTCATTCCAGACATTCCATTGGCTAAGGACTACCTACAGGCCTTAGATGAACACTTCACCATTTCCACTAAATCACTGGCTAGCACTCTTATGACACAACTTGTGACCATAACTTATGATGGACATAGTGGAGTTAGAGACCACATAATGAAAATGACTGACATAGTAAGCCAATTAAAGAGTATGGATATGGAGGTTAATGACTCATTTATGATCCACTTTATCATGAACTTTCTTTCTGTGTAATTTGATGTTTTAAAAACTACTTACAATGCGCAGAAAGAGAAGTGGAAATTGACTGAATTAATTAGTCATTGTACTCAAGAGGAAGAGCGACTCAAAAAGAGTAAGCTCAAAGAAGCACATCAAGTGGGACAGAAATAAGTCATTACTTCAAATAAGCACATAAAATTTAAGAAATCTGGGTATCTTAATAAGATCGACACTGAAGCTAAACCCAGTCGAACTCATAAACCAAGGGGGAAGAAGAGAGTACGATGTTTTTTCTATAAGAAACAAGGTCACCTAAAGAAAGATTGCTTTGGTTATCAAGCCGTTAGCAAAGAAAGGTAGCATCCATTGTCTAGTGTGTTCAGAGTCTAATTTAGCTACCGTTCCATCAAATACTTGGTGGATTGATTCAGGAGCTACTATTCATATTTTTAATTCTATGCAGGCATTCACAAAGAGCAAGAAGGTCAATCCCAACCAAAGAACACTAACAATGGGTAATGGGGTTGAAGCTCCAGTTCGAGCTATTGGTACAGTACGCCTACTATTAAATAGTGGTTTTTCTCTTCTTTTGGATGATGTACTTTTTGTTCCTTCTATGTTTAGAAACTTAATTTCTGTATCAAAACTTGATAAGCAAGACTTTGAATTTCGCATCCGTAAAAATACTCTATCCATATTCTATGACTTTAAATGTATTGGTTCTGGATCTTTAGTTGATAATCTTTATATGTTGAACCTTGATACCGCATTTTCTCAATCTATTTTGTTATTTAATGTGAGTACCAAACGTAATGCTATTAATCTTCATTCATCCATGTTGTGGCATAAACGTTTTGGTCATATATCTAGAGCAAGACTAGAAAGATTAGTCAAAGAAGGAGTCTTGAACACACTAGATTTTTTAGATTTTGGTTTCTACACTAATTGTACTAAAGGTAAAATGACCAAATCTATAAGTAAGGGCGTTACTAGGAGTAATGAGCTTTTAGCTCTTGTACATACTGACATTTGTGGCCCATTTCATATTGCTACCATTACTGGTAACAAGTACTACATGACATTTATTGATAATTACTCTCGCTATGGTTATGCGTATTTGATTGGTGAGAAAGGACATGCTCTGGATGCATTTAAATTATATAAAACAGAAGTTGAACGACAACTTGACAAGAAAATCAAGGTTGTTCATTTTGATTGTGGTGGTGAATTCTACGGTAGGTACGATCAAACAGGTCGAAATATAGGGCCATTTGCTAAGTATCTACAAGAGTGTGGTATAGTAGCCCAGTATACTATGCCAGGTACACCTGAGCAACATGGGGTCACTGAAAGGAGAAATCACACTCGTATGGATATGGTTAGGTCTATGTTGAGTCATTCAGACTTACCTGAATTCTTGTGGGGTGAAGCTTTAAGAACTGCTACATATATTCTTAATAGAGTTTACCAAAACACCTTTTGAGTTATGGACAGATAGAAAACCTAGTCTCAATCACTTGCGTGTTTGGGGTTGTGCAATAGAAGCTACATTATATAACCCACATGAAAGAAAACTTCATCCTAGAACGGTTACTTGCTCATTTTTTAGTTATCTAGAATGATCTAAAGGCTATAGATTTTATTGCCCATCTAATAATACCAAATTAATTGATACTTTGAATGCTAGGTATATTGAGGATGATACTAATAATGTAGATAAGAAGCCTAGACATATGGTATTTGAGGAAGACCATTTATTGGATTTCATTCCTCAACATAAGATTTTATTTCCAGTTATTACCATGCCAGAGAGTGATGAAAGTCACCAAGAGTCTGATGAGCACATACCTCACATGAAAATTACAGTTAATGATATCCCAATAGAACCAACAACTAATATGCCATTAAGGAGATCACAAAGAGAACGGAGACATGCTATACCAGATCCCTATATAGTTTATTTACAAAAATATGATTTTGACTTAGGTGAAGAAAATGATCCAAAAACATGTTTTGAAGCCAAGAATTGTATTCATGCTCCTAAATGGTATGATGCAATGAAAATTGAGTTAAATTCCATGTATAAAAATGATATTTAGGATCTAGTTGACTTACCTAATGGCGTCAAACCCATTGGTTGTAAATGAGTATTTAAAACCAAAAGAGACTCCAAAGGTAAAGTTGAAAGATACAAGGTCAGACTAGTTGCTAAGGGTTTTACTCAACAAAAAGGCATTGCCTATAAAGAAACATTTTCTCTTGTATCCAAGAAAGACTCCGTTAGGATTATAATGGCATCGGTAACTTCTTTTGACCTAGAATTACATCAAATGGATGTTACTACTACATTTCTAAATGGTTCTTTGTTTGAGGATGTTTATATGGTTCAACCAAAAGGTTTTGAAACTGAAGGCAAAGAACATTTAGTTTGCAAGTTAAAAAAGTCCATATATGGATTAAAACAAGCTTCTAGGCAATGATACTTAAAATTTGTTGAGGTAATACAATCTTTTGGTTTTGAAGAAAATAAAATTGATGAGTGCATTTATTTCAAAGTCAGTGGGAGAAAATTTATTTTTTTAGTTTTGTATGTTGATGATATATTACTAGCTACCAATGATCTAGGAATGTAGCATGAGACTAAAGATTTTTTATCTCAAAATTTTGAGATAAAGGATCTTGGTGAGGCTTCTTTTGTCCTTGGCACAGAGATTCACCGAGATAGATCTCATGGACTTCTTGGATTGTTACAAAGAACCTGTATTGATAGGATTCTTAAAAGATTTAACATTCAAAACTGTAAAGGTAGAAACGCTCCTATTGTTAAAGGAAATAAATTTGGTCAGTTCTAGTGTCTGAGAACAAATGAAAGACATTCCATATGCTTCTGTTGTTGGAAGTCTTATGTATGCTCAGGTTTGCACACGACCAGACATTGCATTTGCTGTCGGGATGCTTGGTAGATATCAAAGTGATCCATGTTTGGATCATTGAAAAGTGGCAAAGAAGGTTTTAAGATATCTACAACGCACTAAAGATTTTATGCTCACATACAAAAGGATAGATGTACTTGAAGTAATAGGTTACACAGATTTTGATTTTGCTGGTTGTCCAGATAGTAAGAAACCCACTTCAGGTTACATTTTTATTATGGCTGGAGGAGCGGTGTCATGGAAAAACATGAAACAAACCTTGACAGCTTCATCCACTATGGAGGCAAAGTTTGTAGCTTGTTATAAGGCCACTTCACAAGCACTTTGGTTATGGAATTTCATCTCAAGGCTTCAGGTGGTTGATTCAATTTCTCGACTATTGAAGATTTTCTATGACAACTTTGCAACAGTTATGTTTTCTAAGAACAACAAGAGTTCTGGAAGGTCAAAGCATATTGACATTAAGTATCTTGTTGTTAGAGAGAGGATTCAGAACCAGCTAGTGTTAGTATAACACATTGGTGCACGACATATGATTGTTGATCTCATGACTAAGGGTTTACCACCTATGTTGTATAACAAGCATGTTATTCACATGGGTCTTGTGGACTCTTTTGATGTACTTAGTTAGTGGGAGTTATTGTAATGAGTCAATTCCGACACTTTGTATTTGTGATCACATTTATTTATTATTGTTGTTAGCCTCTCTTACATAATGTTTTTCCATATTGGTGCACATACGTATGGAACATTGTATTGTGTCTTATTATAAGACATGTTGTGTCCTTAAATGAGACACTGTTATGTCCTTCATTGAGATATTGTTGTGTCCTTCATTGAGACCCTATTGGACCTAAGCATGACATTTATTTTGAGTCGACCAATGTACATGCATTACGAGATTTGCTATTCTTCTCCCCACTTGTTTTATAATATCATTTAAATAAAGTTCAAGTGGGAGGATATTAGAAAATGAACTTTATTAATTAATAATCCTATAATTTATAATTAAACCAAGTAGGAGAATGTTATATATTTGGTTTAATTATAAATTATAATGTTTATTATCTAATATCAAAGGGCCAAATGGTAAAGTATATTTAGGAAGTTATGGATTTGGTTGATGAAACCAACTCAATAACTAAATTTACTTTATAAATAAGTAATACAGGCAAGTCTCAATCTTTCACGGGTGTTTTTTTAAAAAGAGAAATTCTGTAGTATTGGTATCTATATGATAGAGGGTATGTTTATTTATTTATTTTACTGTGATTCATAATGATCTTGTGTGATAATTTTCTATCATGAAGATCTTTACCTTCATTGGATTTGCCATCATTTTCACTGTAAAAAGCTAGCAACTCATCCACCACAGCTTCTTCTTTATCATCATCTTCTTCACAATTCATCTGCTTCTTCTTCGCCATATGGTCATCTATAACATTATCAATAAACCTATCCAAAGACTTCTTGGCATCCGTAAGTCTCTTATTAAACCCTTGTGGATCAAACGAACTAAGCGAAGGGAAAAAATCTGCAATATTAAAAACACCAAATAGCTTCGAAAACTCTTGCATAATACTCACAGACTCCTCCTACCCTCAAGCGAGGTCAACCCAAACGCAGTGCTATATATTAAACTCCTTATGTGCCCAAATACTAATTCAACAACATTAACCGGCTTGCCGGACATACGAGCCACGTCACAAACCATTGACTCAACCTCCTCCCAGACTGATGCCCACGACTTGGCGTGTTTCCTCCTAAACAACTTCATGACACAAAGCTTCCTCTGATAGTAATAATATGAATCCTGAATAGGATCATTCATGTGAAATTATTGATAAGTAATTAAAAGAAATGCGAAACCATACCTGAATTCATTGTAGATTAATGTGATTGTAATTTAAAGTTTGTCTTTGATCTTCCAAATGAAGTATGTTGTTCTCCTCCTTTTGAAGGTTCTTGTGAGTAGATGGGATACAAGAAAATCTATTCTTTTATCAAAATTGACGTACTGATTTGGGGACCAAGATTTCTTTAAATAACATATGAAACAGTGCCTTGGAACCCATTCACATAATTTCTAAAGGCACATGCCTATGGTTTCCAAAAGGTATGGTTAATGGGTACCTACGTTATTTTTATAATTATTTAATTTAACCCATCATTAAATTAAATAATTATTATAAATAGTCTTTACACATAGGAGGATCATATTATTAGATGCATTAAATAATCCATGACCTTTATAACCAAATTAGATCACTTTAATGAGATTTAACTAATAGCATATACATATATTATATATTACATATTGGTACATATAATATCGGATTAAAAAGTCCAACATCCTCATCTGGCGCTAGTACGGGCCATAGTGAGTGAACGCCATGTCAATGCGATCGTACGTTAAGTACTTGATCGTTATTGTTGTCGGACGATTGGAGAAGACATTGTCGTGAACTTGGAGTACTTGGCGAGCCATTTCTGGTGTCGACACAGTGATCATGTGGATGGAACCGCACAGGAGATGGAGAAGACTGCCTTACTGCTTGGCAAGGTAGGCGAGGCCCCAGTGAGTGAACTTGTTTATTATGTTCATGTTGCCGATGATTGGAAGGCCTCGTGGGCCAGGTGGGTATGAGATTTTTCGACGATTTCTGAGAAGAAATGGTAGTAAAAAGAACAAGGGAAAAATGAAGAACAAGAAAGGTTGCAGAGACAGAAGCTCCATGACCACTGGATTTAGTCTCCGAACGCTTTCTGCTTTGAGTCTCACTGCGTGCTTTATTCCTGATGTTTCGGTGGGTTGTATATGTGGGGAAATCGAGGGGTCTTTCTGGTAATCTCAGTATTGAGCTTTAATTACATTCATATACAGTCTGTTATCAACTCTACAAGCACATTAACAAGTTAAAATTTAAAAGACGTAGAAGATCAAATAACTTTACTACGAATAGCCACAAAATGAAGTAAAAAATCATCATAGTTAAAAGTTTGAATTTGTAAACTCAAGGAAAAGACATATTTTTCATTATGAATGAGAAATCTAAACTGTTAAAACTAATCGAGAGATTTGTTGGATTAAAAATACTCTCTAACTTTGTTTCTTTATAAATTAAATTTACAACGAATGCTTTAGGATTTATTTACAGACATCACTTTTTAAATTCTAAAGATTTTTCATGGACTAATTAATCTCAATTTGAGATTAACTCAAACTACCAAGTTTGTCGCTATCTAAACTCCTAATAAAACTAATTTGACTCAAGTTGAAATATTAGTAGATAGTCTAGATTACAATTATATCATCCCTCATAAGCTAGATTATTTGAATTACATTAAATTTTTCTCATAATTCAAATGTTGCACACACCTAATGCAGTCTTCAACTTAAAAAATGTCTCCATCTTTAAAGGCTTAGTAAACAAATCTGCAACTTGATCTTTAAACCTGCAATAAATTAATTCAATCTCGTTTTGCTGCACCAGATCAGTAGGAAATGATATCACATATCAATATGTTTATTGTGACTATAAGTCACTGAATTCTTTGTCAAATCAATAGCTGACACATTATCAACATAAAGTAGTGTAGGTCCATTAATAAGCATATGAATCTGGTGCAAAAGATTTCTTAACCAAATAGCTTGATGTAACACCCTGACCTCCCAAGTCCCATCGTCCTCGTCATTCGACAATAAAATTTTCTTTAATCAATAATCTTGGGTCGCGCGGGAGGCGGGCTTGTGCTATGTTATCCTTTTTCCTTTCTAAATCCCAACCCATGAGGCTTCCTGCACACATTAGTCTATGTACAAAAATATTTCATAGCCTCATAAATAAAATTTTTTATTTATTTTTCTAAAGTTCCGAGTACATGAACCATTATAGTGGAAATAAATTCAGAACTGAAATAAATAATTCGGCCTGGGTGCACGTGCCTTACAATGAAATAAATAAATAAAAAGGAATTTCTAATAAATAATCTTCCACGTGGGCTGATAAATTAATTTCTTAAAATGTGAAAAATGAAGAGGTGAGCTAAAAATTTCAGTGAATCATTCTATCTATTTAATTCATTATTCCAACCAAATAATACAAACATATCAAATACTTTCAGGGATTTAATCGATTCAAACAATATATTATTTTCGTCGTAATTTAGATTGAACAGGGATAACCTCTGTGCTCGAAATCTAAGGAGAGAGATCAATCCTGAAACTCAAACCCTTCTCTATGAAGTGAGATCATTCTTGAAACTCAGTCTACTCTGGTGTCAATTCTGACAACCAGTTCAAAAGTCTAATTCTGCATAAAACATAGAACGTCTGTCCCCATGTCGATACGTGGTTGAAATCTTATTTAATCTTATTTTTGTGTGTAAGAGCATAATAAATAAATATTTCAACAGTAATTAAACATACCAACAATATAACATTATAAAACAAACAGGAAAGACGACTTTCGATTTTTTATGTAGAAGATCGTACAAGACGCAACTACAAAGCATACTCTCTTAGTCATAAGCAATATACTAATTTAAAAACATAAAATAAACTAAGCACACAAGTAAGCATTATTTAAATCAAAATAATAAAATAAAAGAATGGGAAGAATTTTACTTTGAGATCGCTTCCTAAATCTTTTTAGCACTTCGTTGCTACTATTTCGCAATCTATTTAAAAAAAGATAAAATAGCTCAAAAAAAGAAAAAGGACTGAGGGTGCCAAGAAGGAGGCAGAGAGAGAGCAAGAGAAATTTCAACTTTTGTTCTGAATGAATGAAATGAGTGGAGTAGGAAAGTTTATATAGAGTCTTCGAGGACTAGTTTCATCATTTTTTGAGTGTTTTTAAATAGGAATATTTATATTTTTATTGGTTTTGGCGGCTAGGGTTTAAAAAGGACATATTAGAGTTTTTTTTGTGATTTTTTATATTTTTTCATGTTTTTTTCTTCGAATTTTTTGTGTTTTTCCATTTTTTTTGGGCTATATTAAATATCTTGGGGCGCACGCGCGATTCACATACGCGCTTTCGCGAATTCACGCTGAGTGCCTATATATATGTATGTATATATGGAAACGTGATTCAATATTATATATCTTATGACCCGTGATTCAAATATATGTATATATATTCCGTTATACATTTATGCTGATAAACATATATGTTTTCCACATGTGATATATTAGTATGTCATAAATTTTAATATGGAAACGTGATTCGGATATATGGTATGCACCGTTATATTTATACACATTAAATACGTTTCCACATCCAAACATATATTATATTCATTATTTGTATTTACATTATACCCAACAGATATATATATATATATATATATATATATATGTATGTATGTATGTATGTATATTTATACCATGTATAACACATATATTTAGGTACATATTTCTATTTCTTTTCTATTATTCATTTTTGGATATCTTAAAGTTGCACAAAAATTTTTATAAAATTTCTTAATTAATTTCATTTTACCTATTTTTTTATACCTTAGAATATACACAATTTATACTCAAAATGTTATAAATTTCTTAGAGTTAATTTATTTTATTTATTGAATTTCATACAAATTTTTGAGGTACTACACTTGACAAGCACTGGAAGCAGCAACAACATAATTGGCTTCACATGTAGACAATGCAACAATAGACTGCTTCTTGGAAGATCACGAAAATGCAGTAGAGCCATGATAAAATGTATATCCAAATGTACTCTTTCTATCATCATAATCACCACCCTAGTCACTATCAGCATATCCAAAAAGAGTAGAATCAACAGTGATGGAATAGAATAATCCATGATCAAATGTACCCTTAACGTAATGGAGGATACATTTAGTTGCAACAAGATGAGATTGATTGGGCGATTCCATGAATCGACTAATCAATCCAACTCCACATAAAATGTCTGGCTGTGTGTAAGTCAAGTATCGCAAACTTCCAACAATTTGTTTGGAGTGTGTAGGATCAACTAGAGCTTCGTTAGATTTCTTTGATAACCTGGTACCAACTTCAACATCAGTAGAAGAAGGGTTGCAATCAACATATTAAACTTCTTCAAAATATTTAGGGCATATCGATGCTGACTAATGAAAATGTCATCGTCACGATAGCCAACCTCAATGCTAAGAAAATATGACATGAGGCCAATATCAGTCATCTCAAATTCTTCCATCATAACCTTTTTGAACTCTCGAATCAATGTAACATCATTGCCAGTAAAAACCAAATCATCAACATAAAGGCAAACAATAAGCATGGTACCAATAGATACATCAAGCTTCACATATAAGGCATGTTCATAACCACACTTTTGGCAACCATAAGCATAAAATAATGATCAATTTTTTTGTTTCATGCTCGAGGAGCTCGCTTCAAGACATATAGAGCTTTCTTCAACTTATAGACTTTATCCTCAAGACCATGTTTCACATATCCTGGTTGTTGCTTCACATAAACTTCTGCATTTAAGTAGCCATTCAGGAAGATAGACTTCACATCTATTTGATGAATCTTCTAATGCTTCTGAGCAACTATAGCAATCAGTAATCTTGCGATCTCAATGCAAGCAACAGGAGCAAATACCTCTTGATAATCAAAGCATGGCTTCTATTCATAACCTTTTGCGACAAGTCGTGCTTTATAACGATCAATATCACCATTTGGCTTTTGTTTGGTCTTAAAGACCCACTTAACATCAATTGCTTTATGACCTTGGGGAATGTTAACAAGCTCCCAAGTGTCATTCTTCTCAATAGAATGAATCTTCAAGCCCATGACAACAACCTAATTTTCTTCTTTTATAGCATAATTAGCAAACATAACAAGCTCCCAAGTGATTGGATCAAAATTAGCAAACATGGCATAATGAACTAAGTTCTCATCGACATTAATAGCATTATTAGAATAAACTTCAAAATCTTCAAATTTGGCAGGTGGCTGGATAGCACGCTGAGGTCTGCTACTAGAGGCAACTCTATTAGTATTAGTGCTCAAAGGAACACTAGTGGAGGTAGAAGCTTCATCATAAAAAAAAATAGCTAGAGGGGGCTTAACTTCATGGTTTACACCATCCCAACACCAAGAATCCTGCTCATCAAATCGAACATCTCTACTCACTATGACAGTATTAGTAGTAGGATTATAAAGTTTTTAGCCACAGAACTTGTCACTCTTGTACCCAACAAAGATAGTCTTCATGCTTTTGTCATCTAACTTTCTTCGATTCCGATCAAGAACATGTACATATGCAATAGAACCTAAAACTCGCATGCGGGTGACACTTGATTTGTATCCGTTCCAAGCTTCTTCAAGAGTGATATGAGAAAGAACTTTTGTAGGGGATTTATTAAGCAAATAAATATAACATACAACTGCTTCAGCCCAAAAATTGTGTGGAATACCTTTAGCTTTTAACATACTGCGAGTCATATCCATGATTGTCCTGTTCTTTCACTCAACAACGTCATTGTGTTATGGTGTATAAGGAGCTGTGATCTCATGCTTTATCCCATGAGCTGTACAATAATCATTAAAGGCTATAGAAGTGTACTCACCACCACCATCAGTTCGTAACACTTTAATATGACGACCGCTCTGTTTTTCAACAAGAGATTTAAATTTTTAAAAGCAAGCAAAAGTGTCAGATTTATAAGCCACGAAGTAGACCCAAATTTTCATGTTGTAGTCGTCAATAAAAGTGAGAAAATATTTGTTTTCTCCATTATAGTAGTCTGCATTGGACTGTACACATCAGAATGAATCACATCCAGAAGATGAGTAGCACCCCAAGAAGATGAACGTGCAAATGGTTTTGATGCTGCTTGCCAAGAATACAACCTTCATAGAACTGTTCTGAATGATTTACTACTGGAAACCCTTTAACCAATTTCTTCTCAGCCAGAAGTTTCAAACTACTAAAGTTCAAGTGCTCGTATATCAAATGTCACAACCATGACTCATCAGTAATAATAGTTTGAAAACATGGGTGAGTATCATTCATAATCTCTATTTTAAATAAACGATTCTTCAAGAAAGAATTAAGAATGATAGTACCTTCTCTCACTATAACAAAAATGGGCGCTAGCTATAAAATGATTTTGTAGCTAAAAATCATATTTTCATAGCTAAATTATTTTAGCTACAAAAATTAATTCGTAGCTAAGTTATGACTAAATGTGCGTGCCCATTAAGAAATAGCCACAAAAAAAACTTTTGTTGCTAAAAAACTATTTAGTGACAAACATTATTTCATAACAAAAACATTTTAGCTACAAATAAAATTTTATGTTTAAAGGTATATATTTAGCTTCAAAAGTACATTCATAGCTAAAAGATATACTATAGCTTCAAAAATATTTTTGTAGCTAAATATATATTTAACTACAAATGTTTTATAATACATTCAGGCACAAATAAAGATTCATAGCTAAACAATATTTTTGGCTTAAAAAAAAATTGTAGCTAAAAACCATATTTTCGTGGCTAAATCATTTTAGCTATAAAAAGTATTCCGTAGCTAAGTCATAGCTAATGTACGTGCCCATAAAAAAAAGTGATGAAAATAATTTTTGTAGCTAACAAGTTTTTTAGCCACAAACTTTATTTTGCAGCTAAACATTTTTGGTTACAAATATTTTTTGTGGCTAAAAGTTATCTTTGGCTACAAATTAAATTTGATGTCTAAAATTTTACCTTTTAGCTTCAAAAATTACATTTAGCTACAAATAAACGTTTGCAGCTAAATAATATATTTAGCTGCAGCTAAAATATATATTTAGCTACAAATACTAAAGTGTACATTTGGCTTCATATTTTTTTTTTTTTTTAGCTAAAAAGTATATTCAACTACAAATAAAAGTCCGTAGCTGATAATTACATTCAAGTTTAGAAATTCTTTTGCAGCTAAAAGATAGATTTAGCTACAAATAAATGTTTGTAGCTAAAATTTACATTTAGCTTCAAAAATATTTCTCTTTTTTACCAGGGAGTTGAATTAGATCAACTAGCTTCTAAAATAAAATTAAAAAAAAATTATGAAAAGTTCATCCACTTCATTTCATAAATACATATGATAACAATAAAAAAGCCAACTAATATGAAAAAAATCAACTCATTCTAAACAATTAACGTAAGAGACTTGAAAAAAACAAAATGAACATATAGTCTATATTCATTAGTGGATACAAATATCACTATACTCTTCCTCAAATATAAAATTTATTTTTTTACATATTTTTGACTAATAACACAAAATTGCTAAATTGTAAAGATCCAATGAATGATACATAGTTTTAATGCTCTTGATCCTGACCACAACTTGCCTTTTGATTCTTCTTTGATATCATTCAGTTCGAACGTCCACTTAGCTTTATCCCAACTTTATTCTAGTCATGGATTGATCACCCACATTTCAACCCACTAGCTTAAAAGAAATGCAAACTCATTGAAGTGTACAAGCTAAAGTACATTGACAATTAAGAAGTCTAATAAAATAAGACATCCAAGGAAAGCAAGAAAATAAGCTATCAATTTTTCCAAATTGGACAATGTCTACTTAGAGTATGATCAACTGAGCTAAAGAATCTATGTTAGATTGAAAGTAAAAACAGATGAATGATGAAAGATACTGTGGAAAACATGTCACTAGGAATTAGTATTCATCTCTTGTTGTTTTTATTTTGATAAATAGAATATGATGACAAGAAAATTAAAGAATCAACTACTTCTTTTGTCTAAAACCCTTTTCACCGCATAAAAACTTGAAAAGAAGAAAGAAAAAGATTTTTAAAAATAATGAGAAATTTTCAAAGGCAAGCATGAAACAAACAAGGAACTATTATAAAAAAAAAAAAAAAAAATTGTTCACCATATATCTGCCACTTTAACATACAACTAAGAACTTGGAAAAAAAACAAGGGGTTTGCAAAATAATTAAATCAAGTTCTATTATACTATTTCATGAAGTTCTAAATAGAATCAAATATTAACATCATGAGGTTCAACTAAGAACAAAATTTTAACAATTAAATTAGCAATTCACTAAAGAAACAAATGAAACATAAGAAATGAAAAAGAAGCACAAGATAATAAGGAGCAGAATTATCTCACACTTGGCTAGGGATATGACTGGTAAACATTCAATGGATGGGTTAAGTACTCCTATGTATGCAGCGAGTCATTCAGTCATATATTTGAAATTATATGTCTACTACTGCCTTATCCTATAAATAATTCTTTTGATGCAGTCCTATTTACATATTATCAAAGCAACAAATAATTTCATTTAACAATCGTCAAGAGTTGTTAAAGATGGGAAATTTGCTCAAAAAAATTAATCTACATCTCCTTATTTTTTTGTTCAACATTTTGCAATGCGTAATGGTACAAGCTTTTAACTTAAAAAAACTTCATGTCATCATGCGCACAACCAAATATAGAAATTTAACTAGAAGAACGAATTTATTGGTTCACTTCAACTACGAAATAATAATGTATTGATACGAATGCAAGGTCACTTGCACATGCTCTTTACTAACCTGACCCATGTTTGTATTATCCCTCTAAATTACTAAGTCTATAAGATGCTTCAACCTCAGCTGCACACATCTAATAAGTTTTGATGCTTGAAGCCAGTGCCGGTCCAACAATATTGGGGGCCCAGGGCAAAACAGAAATTGGGGGCCCTAAAAATAAGGATTAAATTAATTTATAAATATTTATAAATTTTTTTAATTATATTTATAATTAACTTTTGAAAATATGGGGGCCCAAGGGCGACGGGGGCCCAGGGCCGTCGCCCTTTGGGCCCTGCCTCAGGGCCGGGCCTGCTTGAAGCCCTTCATGTTAAAAAAAAAAAAAATTTGGCTACCAAGTATTGTATAGATGCATCCTCCACTACAAATTCAAAGGCTCATTCCAAACAGGACTCGACTGATTATTCTGAAAAAAAAATACGAAAAAGTTTATCGAGAGCACGTACGAAGATTAATGTAGAACATAGCAAAGGAAAGAAAATGAGGACAAAGGTTTCATCATTGACACAAATCAAACTCATAAAAGGAAAAAAAAAAAACAAAGAAAAAGAAATAAAAAACAGACGAAGAAGTAGGGGTATTCGTGAGTTGGGTTGGGTCGGGTTTAGGGTAAACCCGCAACCCAACCCAAACCGTTCGAGTTGAAAAAGTTCAAACCCAACAACCCAAACCAATCTATGGTTAAACTCAACCCAACCCAAACAATTCGAGTTCGGTTTGGGTTGGGTCGGTTTATCGGGTTGGCTCTAATTCAATATTTTTTAATGATATTTTAATGTTTTCGTTACAAAAAAACTATTAAATTAAAATTTTTTTGTATATTTATTTTTAATTATATTTTATAGTTAACTCATTATACATACAAAAATAATATTATTTTTGAAATCTTCTTATTACTTTGATTTACATAAATTTAACATTAGTAAAATTTAATAATGTCATCTTTCAAATTGAAATTCTTCTAGTATGAAATAGATGATTTTGTAGAAAGAAAAAATAATTATTATTAGTTTTTAAAAATAATAGATGTTATTTATATAGAAAGAAGATTTGATATAACATAAATAATCATATCAATTTAAATAGTTACTTATAAGTTTATCATTTATATATAATAAAAATATTTCGAAAACTTGTTTCATTTATTTTCAAAAGCATTTATAATTAAAAAAAAAGAATATGTAAGATTGGGTTGGGTCGGTTTCGTTCGGGTTTTTAAGTATTCAACCCGCAACCCAACCCAAACCCTTCGGGTTAAGTATTTTAAAACCCAACCCAAACCAACCCAAAAGGTTCGGGTTGGGTGGGTTGATCGGGTTGGTCGGGTTGATGAACACCCCTACGAAGAAGAAGAGGAACTTAAAACCAGAGCTCTAATCAACCTATAACAAGATGAATAAAAAAATGTAGAATATCAACATTCATAGAATCACACTTGCCATTATACACTACTGCTCCTTCAACCCCATTTTTTTGCTCCGCAACTTCAAACAAAGTTGCATGGTGACTATTGCACTCTCGTAATTTGACGTTCATCTTCTCTGACGATTCTTTTGAAGCCTAGCCCAAGAGATTCCAAAAAGTACAGATCTTCTCCTCTCTGATCCAATTTCATTTAAGTTTTGATCTCCTTTTGATCTATGATCCTCCTCGTTGAATCTATCTTTGTGCGAGTGTAGCAGCTTGATTGCGTAATCGTAGCATGAACAAGAGTGTTAGATGCGATGTTTGGGTGTAGGGAGAAGAGGCTAACAAACAGGACTGTAAGAGCAGTCTTGTGTTGTATAGAGGGTTTTTGAGAGTGAAGACTAAAGACGCTTCAAAAGCAAGAGATCAAGCGAAACCTATTCCAGAGAGTGCGAGAGAGAAGGGAGGGCAAGATTGAATTCAAATTGAAGGGAAAAAGGAAAAGAGGGAAAAGGTTTAAGTTTTATTTATTCATGTATTTATTTATATATTTATGTTAGCAACAATTTAGATTATAGAGTCCCTAAAATAGTTAGTTAACAATATGAAAAATAATGTGCAACAAGGAAATAAAAAGACATTGCAAGAAGGAAAATGACACAAGGAGATGTTCACACAGTTCAGCCAATAAGCCCACGTCTGCGGGGCCTCGCCCAGATAAAGAATGTCACTATGAATATGTCGTACAACTATTGCAGCTAGATTAACACAATGACTACAATACCGATGCTACACTTTGCAATATACACTACATTGTACAACTATTACAATTAGACTAACACGATGACCACAACACCGATGCCACACTTTTCAATACCTACAACTGGTTCAACATTCTACAGCAGCACCCTATGCACATGAAACACAAACTCTACAAACACACAAGTTGCAGAGAGTGTCACTCCTTCAATCACTCAATGAAACAAGAATAAATAAAGTATAACTTTCTATACTTAATATAATAATTCCCACATGTATAAATGATGTTTTCTTTGTAGCTCCGAGTGATTAGTGAAAGCTTCAGACGATTATGTACATATAGACTTCAGAATAGAGCACATCTTTGACAAATAGAAATTTTTGGGTTCACTGTGCGATCCATTATCTCGTGCACTGTTCGCACAGTCTTGACAGATAGATAGATTTCCAACAATCTGTTTCTTTCCAAGAGCAGTAGCAACCTTCTGCGACATTCCCTTTTCTGATTGCGAGCATGCTGAAATCTTTATTGAATGGAATGAATAATCACTTATCTTCTAAAATCAAATCCCCATGATTTTGGCATTGATTCCTTGAGGAACACTTGCAGATTTTTAATAAAAATATTTTAAGAAATGATTTTATTCTGAGCACATAATATTGAAAAATATTTAAATATTAATTGCAGAAATTTGTCAAAGAAAATATTTTGAAAACATCCTACAGAAATATTTCATAGAAACCAGAAACTTATCCAACGATTATTAGAGAATATGTATTATTTCCATTTCCACATAACTAGATTTTAATAACAACTGCTAACAATATTTAGTTTCTAGTTTGACGTAATCCAAACTTCTAATAAAAGTAATTTGACTCAAACTAAAACACTAGTAGATAATTTACATCACAATTCCATCAAGATTTATCATTTGAACCAAAGAAAATAAAAAATAAAGAGTTGAACATTGTGACCATCCATAATCAACGATTTTTTTATTTTTTTATTTTAAATTTGCTAATTTAGGTATATAATATAGTATTTGTATTTATTAAATAATTGAAGAATTGACTAATTTCCTTCCATCTTTAGATATATAGGATATTTATTTATTATTAATTAATTTTTGTCCCCTATCAAATGTGAAGATTATTATCCTATTTTGCTTGTTTTCTTTGTCTTAATAGTTTTGTACTCTTTTAATATACGCACTAAAAGTCTTATACATTTCGAGAAATGAAATATTTACAGATTTTGTTGACATTAAATGATTGATTAATTTGCTGTTTTAGTTGTTTTTTTTGTTGCTAGCTAGATCTGAAAATATTATATATGCAATAATCCCGTGATAAGATCTTTTCCCAATCAACTTTCTTTATCAAAAAACAAATTACTCTTTTCTCATACGCTTTAATTACAACCAAATTCTAATTAAAGAGACATGAAATAAAATTATAATGAAAAAAAAAAAACTGAAATCCATGAAACAAATTAGATTATACAAATTTTATTATTATTAATAGATATAAAATTAAAGAAATAATTTTACAAATTTCTTACAAATATCATATTGTAATGTTTCTTACTAGGCTATAATCTTAGGTAGCTGGTTTTTATGAAATGACCAAGTTATCTTTATTGCACCCGAAACCCAACAAAAAGTTAATAAGACAAAAAAAATCCTTCAATTCACGCAAATCAAAATAGGGGGCAACCGAGTCGGAGACTCGGTACAGCGACTAGTTGAGCCGCTCTAGGCGCGGTCAGTCCAAACACGTCCATCATGTCCAACTCGCTCGGTTTCATTCCATCTGGCAACTCCCAGGAGAAGCAATGGACCAGGTGAGCCACCGCTAACTCCAGCGCGTAAAGCCCGAGTTGCATACCGGGGCAAGACCGACGACCCGACCCGAATGGTACGAACTCGAAATTGCTTCCTTTAAAGTCCGGCGCGTTCGGTTCGTAGTACCTTGAAGGCTTGAAGCTATCCGGGTCAACCCATGCGTTCTTGTCACGCCCGATTGCCCATGCGTTGATCATGACCCGAGACTTCGCCGGAATGGCGTAGCCTGCGACCTCGCAGTACTCGACTGTCTCGTGGAGGAGAAGAGGGATCGGAGGGTGAAGCCTGAGGGTCTCTTTAATAGTGAATTTGAAGTAAGAAAGCTTGTCGACGTCGGTTTCAGTGACTCGCCGGTCACGGCCGACAACCTCGTCAAGCTCTTGTTGGACCTTCTTCATGTCTTGTGGGTTTTTCATTAACTCCGCCATTGCCCATTCTATGGCCGAAGCTACCGTCTCAGTCCCACCAAACATCACGTCCTATTAACAATAGACAGATTCATCACGGTAGCTTAGTTATTTGAATATATTTGTTTATTTTTAAAAAAGTATTTAGTTGCACATACATAACTTCAAAAAATTCATTTTTTAAAAATGTTTTTTATTTCATGATTCACGTTCTAATTTTTTTTTTCTTTTATATATCTATTTAGTTATGACTTTAATTTTACAAAGAAATGCAATTCATAGATACATTGTTTACCATAAATTTAAAATCCAAATAAAAACAATTATATTTAGTGTGCAATGCACGTGTTGACAAGTGTGTGTATATATATATTAAAACCTTACCATGATGATAGCTTTGATGTTCTCTTTCGTCAAATTAATAGATGCTTGAAGATCTTCAGCTTTATTGGATTTGCCATCATTTTCACTGTAAAAAGCTAGCAACTCATCCACCATATCTTCTTCTTTATCACCATCTTCTTCACAATTCATCTGCTTCTTCTTCGCCATATGATCATCTATAATATTATCAATAAACCTATCCAAAGACTTCCTGGCATCCACAAGTCTCTTATTAAACCCTTGTGGATCAAACGAACTAAGCCAAGGGAAAAAATCTGCAATATTAAATGCACCAAACAGCTTCGAAAACTCCTGCATAATACTCACAAACTCCTCCTCACCCTCATGCGTGGTCGACCCAAACGCGGCTCTATATATTATACTCCTTGTGAGCCCAAATACCAATTCACCAACATTAACCGGCTTGCCGGACATACGAGCCACGTCACGAACCGCCGACTCGACCTCCTCCCGGACCGATGCCCACGACTCGGCCCGTTTCCTACTAAACAACTTCATGACACAAAGCTTCCTCATCTGGCGCCAGTACGGGCCATAGTGAGCGAACGCCATGTCAGCGCGATCGTACGTTAAGTACTTGATCGTTATAGTTGCCGGACGATTGGAGAAGACGTTGTCGTGGACTTGGAGTACTTGGCGAGCCATTTCTGGCGTCGACACAGAGATCATGTGGACGGAGCCGCACCGGAGATGGAGAAGACCGCCATACTGCTTGGCGAGGTCGGCAAGGCCTCGGTGAGTGAACTTGTCCATTATGTTCATGTTGCCGATGATCGGAAGGCCTCGTGGGCCAGGTGGGTATGGGATTTTCCGGCGATTTCCGAGGAGAAATACTAGTAAGAAGAACAAGGGAAAAATGAAGAAGAAGAAGAAGAAGAAAGGTTGCGGAGACAGAAGCTCCATGACTATTGGATTTGGTCTCCGAACGCTTTCTGCGTCGAGCCTCGCTGCGTTCTTTGCTCCCGATGTTCCGGGGGGTTGTATATGTAGGGAAATCGAGCGGTCTTTCTGGTAATCTCAGTTAGATTTTTTTTTTTTTTTAAATGTACCAGGACTGGGAGAGATCAAGGACGGAAAAGCAAATAATTCAAGCCATATTAAGCATATTATTAATATATTAATCGACCAAATAATTCTAGCGCCGTAGCTAAGGGTGTTCATCAACCCGACCAACTTGCTCAACCCGAAGCTTTTACATTGGTTTGGGTTGGGTTATTAAATTTTAAAATAACTAACTCGAAAGGTTTGGGTTGAGTTGCAGGTTAACACTTAAAAATTCGAACGAAACTGATCTAACTCAATTTTACTTATTCTTCTTTTTTAATTATAAATATTTTAAAAAATAAATAAAATAAAATTTTAAAATATTTTTATTACATATAAATGATAAACTTATAAATAAATATTTAAATTGATATGATTATTTATGTTATACTAAATCTTCTTTCTATATAAATACTATCTATTATTTTAAAAAATTAATAATAATTATTTTTTCTTTCTACAAAATCATTTATTTTACACTATAAGAATTTCAATTTAAAAAATGACATTATTAAGTTACTAATATAAAATTTATGTAAATCAAAGTAATAAGAAGATTTCAAAAATAATATTATTTTTGTATGTATAATGAGTTGACTATATCTTATAATTAAAAATAAATATATAAAAAAATTTTAATTTAATTATTATTTTGTAACGAAAACATTAAAATATAATAAAAATATTGAATTAGAGCCAACCCGATAAACTAACCCAACCCTAATCGAATTCAAACTATTTGGGTTGGGTTGGATTTAACCATTGATTGGTTTTGGTTGAGTTTGAACTTCTCCAACCTGAACTGTTTGGGTTGGATTGCAAGTTTACCTTAAACTCGATTCAACCCAACCCACGAACACCCCTAGACGTGGCCTTCCTACCAAGGAAAGAAAAAAATGACACATGATTTTTAAAAAAATAGCATTACACACACACACAGATATATATATATATATAATATGTAGCTTCAATTACTATTTAATAATTTTTTTGTTGAATTATCTAAAAATATATATTGTAAGTTGGGTGAAGAAGTTTGAAATGATGGTGAAATCAATCATCCTCATAGTCAGAACTAAAGAAAATAAATAAATTAAAAAATTAAAAAAAAAAGAATAAAATGGTTAGTTTAAAAAAAAAAAAAAAAAGAATCAACATATGGTGCAACATCAAGTTCTCATTACTTGATTATGCATCAATGACCACTTGGGTCATTTTTGTTCTCAATGTTAATTGTATCATTTGCCTGTGTGTCTGTTTGTTATTTGATATGGATAATTGCAAAATGGGAAAGGCCACACTCACACTAATTTTGTATATCTAAATACTTATATATTCCTTTAATAGATTATTAAATTGTCTCAAATTTTTATTTACGTTATCTTAAATCATACGTAGGATTATCATTTTAATAGTTTAGCTCTACAATTGTCAAAATTTTAATACGCTTAAAAACTTTTTGATATCATGCCTTAGTTTAAAACTAATTCGGGTTATTCAACCCCTTTTACCTAATTTTATTTTATTGTGTTATTTTTTTATTGCTTGAAATTTTTTAATATTATAATATATTAGTTATATTTTTTATACGAAAATAGTGTTAGGGCGTCTGTAATGCGGTATAAAAAGCGTTGAGCGCTCGGTGCACGCCCTTACTAACTAGTAAATAAAAAGGTTATGTATATCTCAAATTGTAAATCTCATAATTTAATGATAATAAATGTTTTCCTCGGACTAGATATACAACCAGCTAAAGAAATTGCTTTAATGCAAAAGTCATAATATTGTTTTTTTATACATATATTAGGGAATGACAGCGCGTTTTTAGGAAAAGAGGTAGAGTGGTATATGTAAAAAAAAACGTGGGTAGTTATATTAAAAATTAAAAGATATTTAAAATTTTAATAAAATAATTTTAATTCATAAAATTACCATATTATGATAAAATAGCGTTACATAACAAGTTTAGCACAATAAAATATGTTAACATGTTAACTTTTCAATTTTTTTTATGGTTATGAACGAATATTTTTCACCGTAACCTGCAAATGAAATAATATTAAGGCGTCTTCAATGGCGCCTAGACAATAAGCGCGCCAGCTCATTATCTGGGCGCCACATAATTAAAAAAATTATTGAGCGCTCGGTCTACAACGAGTGTTCAACAATTTTTACAGAGCGCCACATCAACGGATAATAAATTTTCATAGGCGTTGCCCTTAGGGCATCTTCAACACTTGAACAGGCATTGAGCGCCAACTCTAGCGTTAAAGATACTACATAATAAAAAATTAAAAAATAAAATAAAAAATAAAAAAATAGGCATTGAGTGCTTGAAATTGTCTGAGCGTTCAACGCCCAAGGGATAGGTAGCACTGAGGTGACGCTCTATTAAGTGTTACGTCAACGCTATCAATCCCTCGTTGGAGTTGCCCTTAGATTTACTCTCTCATATCTAGTACGTTTTGATTGTACATTTTTCATCAAACTAAAGCTGCAAACACCATGGCCTTAAACATGATTGATCTTGATATCTTATCAGAAATTGTCAATTTGACTTTAATAACCAAGATTGGCAAAGACAAAAACCAAATGACGGTGCAACTTTTTTGTCTTTTGTTTTTTGTGGTAGTTTCAAAGTCATTTTTTTCAAATTTAAAATAATTTAAGTGCTAATTTTTTTTAAGAATGGGAATATCTTCATAAAAAGAGATGCATGTCACCTCTCTCTTTTTCTATTACAGGTTGAATAATTGGCAGAGAGGGAGACTTTTTCGTGGAGGGCGGATCAAGGACGCTGCTTGCGACCTTGCAAGAGTAGTCATTTGGACCAGTCATCAACTCTTCTATGTCCTCACACGGTGGTAAATTATAATACGACGCAATTATCTGATTAAAACAGGACACAAATGAAGAAGTTTGGAGCGGTTATAAATTTGAATATTATTCACTTACGAGTTTTTAAATTTATTGCTTATGTACATATTCTTAATCAGAATAAAAAAAAAAGTTAGATGACAAAGATATGAAAATTATCTTCATTGGTTACAAGAGTGACAAGTTAGAATTCTATTAATATATAATTTTAGGTCATAAATTTAGGTCATAAATAAGTTAACTTTTTAAATTTAAAAATAACATATTTAACAAGATTATAGATAATTTAATAAATAAATTATATATAAGTTAATTTAAAATTAATTTATTAATAATAATTTTTTATTATTTTTAAATTTTAATTTAATTTAATTTTAATACATTTTATATTTTTATTAATATTTTATAAAAAATAATTTTAAAATTTAAATATAAAAAGTTAAATAAGTTATATACAGATAACAATTATGACATAGTTAATAAACGAGTTAAATTTAAAATTTTAAATCTGACACGATTAATAATTATTAGGAAATGATCATGTGTTGTACATGAAGAATAATTGTTTTATAATAAAATAGAATTTTTATTTTGATATACTATATTGCTTTAATTTATCAATTTGATTGTTTAAAAATATTTTTGATAAAAATATAAAACTTTAGTATTCCTATTATTTAGTAATACAAAATTATTTCTTTATTTTTATATTATTATTTTTTAAAATTTTTTGATACAAATTTCCCATCAAACTAAAGCTGCAAATATTGTAGCCAAAAAAATAATTGATTTTGATAGCTAGTTAGAATTTGTCAAAAGACAAGAAACTGCTTGACGTTACAATTTTCCGTTACGATTTATTAGCTGTCTCTCTCTGTTTTTTTTTTTATTATTATTATTGTTTTTTATGGTGGTTTAAGTTTTTTTATTTAAAATAATTTATTTGCTAATTTCTTTTTTGATATAACAATATCGTTACAATGACACCTCTAACTTTTTATTAGAGAGGCATACTTTTCCGTGGTGAACGGAACGAGCACGCTGTTTGCGACCTCGCAAGAACTTGGTCGCAGCAGCGAAGTAGTCACTTGGACCAGCCACCGACCCCACCAGGTGGCTGCATCCTCACCATTCGCCCATTTTATTCCTTTCGACATGTGACCTCCACATATGATGGCAAACATTAAATCACATAATCAAATTCTCTTGCTCAAATTTTTAGTATTCTTTTATTATCACCTGACAGAATATCATCGTTCATTTTCACTAAGAAACTAAAAAAGAAAGAAATAGATGTAGATAGAAAAAAAGCTTAAGAAGCAAAAGAGACTAAACAAGAATACCTTTTTTTTGTTTTTTTATTCAAAAAAGAAGGAAAAAAATAGATGAACTTAAAAGAAATAAAAGCGAATGAAAGGGAAAAATAATGGACGAATTTCACTTTTACTTTAGAAAGACATCTTATAAAAATACTCTTATTTCTGAAAATCTATATTTTGATTCTAATTCTCCTTAAGAGAATTTAAAGTTAGAAATACTTAAAGATAACAAAGATAAAGATCTCTTCTAGTTTGAAAAATCTCTTGTGAATCTTCGTTTTAACTATAATTAATTATTTATTTATTTTTAGAAAAGGTAATAAATTAATCAAGGATAGCAATTTGTGATATAACGCGATAATTCAATCTAAATACGATTACGTTTAATGGGTTTGAATTTAACATAAATGTATTTAGGTCAAAATAATTTGAATACAACTAAATACGAATCAAATTTGGATCATAAAAAGTTGATTTATTAAACCTGAAATTGACCGTTTGAAATGACTATAGATAAGTTAAGTGATACATTATAAATAAGTTACTCTAAAATTAATGTATTTATTAATTTATTAATAATATAATTTTTATATTTGTTTTTTTTTTAAAATTAATTTATTTTTAAAATGTTTTATATTTTTATTAATATTTTATAAAATATAAATTTAAAAAATAATTATAAAAGTTAAATATGTTAAATATATGTACACAATTAATATACAGATCAAATTTGAATTTACAAATATAATGCAAATAATAAATAGGTCTAATTTAAGTTTATAAATATGGGTCATATTCATTTATGATATAATTTATTTATGATACAAAGATATAAATTGTCACCCTTAATATAAATTATGTGATATTGGTCGTAAGTAAGCAGGATAGTAAGAGTACGTTTTGAGTTGACGGGGTCTTTTCCATTCTCACTTTTTTGTTTTTTGTTTTAATTTTTATTAGGTTGGTGGGTACTACAATTACAAAAATATGTAACTTCAGTTACTATTTAATTATTCTTTTAAAAAAATTATAAACCAGGTAGATTGAATGTTTTAGTGACTGAAGGTTGAATTTTATATATATATATATATATATATATATATATACATTGTAAGTTTGTTGAAGAAGTTTCAAATGATGGTGAAATTAATCATCCCCATAGTTAGAACTATATAAAATAAAAATAAAAAAATGAAAAAAAAAATTGAATCAACATATGCTGCAACACCAAGTTCTCATTGCTTGATTTCACCATCGCTTGGGTCTTTTTTTGTTCTCAATGTTAATTGTATCATTTGCCAGTGTGTCTGTTTGTTATTTGATATGCAGAATTGCAAAACAGGAAAGGCCACACTCGCATTAATTTTGTATATCTAAATACTTATATATTCCTTTAATACATTGTTAAATTGCCTGAAATTTTTGTTTATATTGTGGTAAATCATTTAAGGATTAATATATTAATAGTTTAGCTCTACAATTTTCATAATTTTAAAAACGCTTCAAAACTTTTTGATATCATGCCTCGAATTTAAAACCGCTTGAGGTTATACAACCATTTTTCCTAATTTTATTTTACTGTTTTTTTTATTGCTTGAGATTTTTTTAATATTTGAGGATTTAGTTTTTTTCCTTTAGAAGTGAGTATCCCTTCCACCTTTAGTATCTGCTTTTGTTTCCTTCTTGTTGTTAGATTACTAGTTTACAAAATTCAAACTTAATGATAAAAACAAAGCAATAATAATCAAAGTAAAAGTAAATTAGAATACATTGACAAACGTTTATACTCGGCAATGTTATAAGACAAAATTTGTTCTCTTCATGTGTGCTTAGAGATCAACAAAATATTATCTCCTACGATATGACTGGCAAAAATTCGGATCGAAGTGCCTCGAAATCGAGTTTCTAGCAAACTAGAATTTCTCAAATTTATGGAATTTTCCAATCTGTAAAATAATACTATTATTTATAAAAGTAGAAAGACATAATTTAAAAATACATAATTTTTTAGACAACCGCCAAAAAATAGTTAATAAACTATTTTAAACTGACTTAAAATTGTCTTGAAACAGTTAATAGCTATTGGAGAAAGGAAAAAATTGATTAGTTTAATTTTAAATTCAAAGATAGCCTATTTTGATTCAAAGACCATTGTCTTTGATTTATTTATATAATTATATTTCTAATCACCCATGAGCCATCTTTGGGCCGACTTTCCCTACTTCTTCTATCCAAGGTACTCTCACCTTGGTTTCCTTTTATTTTTTGTTAGGAATCTTGTTATTCGTTGATTGGCTTGTTTGGTGTTGAAGATTGTGTTAACCATGTTTGCCTTTGGATATTGAATACTGATGCGTTTTTAGAAACAAGATATTCATTGCTAAATTTAGAAAAACCAGAATATTAAATGTTAGTTTCTTTTTAGAAACAAATGAACCGTTACCTTTTTGAATCTGGTATATTTCTATTTATGTAAGGATTCAGAAAAGGGTATATTTCTATTCTTTTTCTGTTTATTTAAAATTCCTTCTCAATTCTAGAATCTGATCTTCAGTAAGTATATGATCTCAGAAAAAAAAAAGAATATTTTCAACCAACGGTCACCTTTCTGAAAACCTGTAATTTCTAGTATGCCTAAAATGGAATCTCAAAATCTTATACAATGCAATTAGAAAAGATTAGGTCAGTGACAAGCTGCTCGTAATTAGGAAGAAAGAGAAAGAACAGAAGGTCACTACTATTATTAAGAAGAAACGAATTTTTGAAAATATGTCTTCCCGCAATCTATGCTAATAGCGTCATGTCACAGTACATCGCATAATCTGTCTAGAAATTGCCCTGAATCTCTATCAGCTATGGAAAGCTTACCATTACAGTTATATATTTTGATGTGTTCAAAGCCTTGATTATCACTCGGGACAACAAAAAAATCAAAGCTTATTTCCACTTATTCCATTGTATTAGGTGTTTCGAAAGTTGTATTACATTTGATGTATTTTCTAGTTGAGTGATCAAGTTTGAACAACTATTATACTCTCTGTTCTCGTGTTCTGAAAAGACAAGAGTGTCCGTCAGTTGAAGCTGATTGTTTGTCTATAGAGCTTGATATGGCTCTGTTCAAAGTTCATTCATGAGATTCATGTTTGGAGTATATTGTTGTAAGTGTGGAACTTGCTGAAAAGTGGTGTACTTTACAAACTATAGTAGAATCTCTTGATCTGGGCAAGGCCCCGTAGACGTAGGCTTGAAGGTTGAACTAAGTAACCAATCTCTGTGTGTATTATTCTTCTTGCACAATCTAGTTCTATGACTACACTATTACATATCATCTAATTAATATCCTAACAGTAGTGACTTAAAGAATTTCATTTGGTATTAGAGCAAGTTACATTTATTTTACTATAGCCTTTAACTTGGCAAGTGAGATCCATTACAAAAATGAGTCACTCAATATCAGTCCGACACCATCCCAAAGAAGAAGGATCTATCACCCGACCTCCTCTCCTCGAAGAAGGTAACTATACTTACTAGAAGACAAAGATACAAATCTTTATTCAATCTTTAGACGAATATGCCTGGAGGACAGTTGAAGATGGCTGAACTAAGCCAACAACTAAAAACAGTTCTAGTGCAAAATTAAAATCTAATTGGTCTGAGAAAGAAAAAAAAACTTTTTCTCGCAAACTCTAAGGCTCTCAATACCATTTTCACTGTTGTTGACACATTTCAGTTCAAATTAATCTCAACATGTGAAACTGCTAAAGATGCATGGGAAAACTCCAAACAGCGCATAAAGAAACCAACGCTATACACGTTTTCGAACTTCAACTGTTAACATCTCAGTTTTAACTTTTAAAGATGGAGGAAAAAAAAATATATGAAGCTTCAACAGTAATTTCCATGACATTGCAAATCAAACATTCCAACTAGGAAAGAAATATTCAGATGAGAAACTAGTGAGAAAGGCTCTAAGATGTTTACCTCCAGGATTTGTAGCAAAAGTGACAGCTATAGAAGAAGCTAAATATCTTACTAAAATGAGATTCGATGAGCTCATGGGTTTCTATAGACATATAAAATGAGCTTTACAAATCAAAAATTAGAAAAGAATATTGTTTTTTAAGCTGAAACTAGTGTGAATGACAAGGAGGATGACATTACAATGATCACCAGAAATTTTTCTAGATTCATTTGAAAAACAGAATCCTTCACCAAAGAACAAATTTGAAAATAAAAAAGTTTGTAAAGGAATCCTTTAAATCTGATAATCAGTTCAAGAATATAAAATGTCATGAGTGTGGAAGGTTGGTACACATTCAGGTGGAATGTGCAAATACACTCAAGAAGAAATTCGTGAATGTCACATGGAGTGATGAATCTAAGAATAGTCAAGATAAAGATGAAGGAATTACAAGCAACTTAGTTGCCTTCACTGCTCCTGTCAGATATGAAGATTCTGCAACTTCAATTGCAAATGAATCATAAAGTGAAGATGATGAGGTAAGTATAGATGATTTTAGAAAAAACCTATGAACTCATGTATGAAAAATGTAGGTTGCTTTGCCGAACAAAGAATTGGAAGAACAAAATTGCAAGCTAAACGAGATGATCAAGGAAAAGAAAAAAAAAAAGGATAGATGAACTAACTGCCAAACTAGATACTGCAAAACAGACACTTCAATGCCTCAATACCAAAATGGCCAAGCTAAACGAGGTACTTGATATGGGGCAAAGTACCAGTGATCGAAGAGGTCTTGGCTACAAAACTGAACATAAAAACTAGCCCAAAACGAGATTTAGAATAGACACAAGGGAAAGGACCTTCTATTTAGACACAAGAAAGACAACCAAGAGTTTTACCTGTTACTACTGCAATAAGGAGGGTCACAAGTGGAAGAAATGTCGCACCTGCAGAGGAACGTTCTTCAAAATAACTGAAAGAACACAAGCATTCCTGTACATAAATGGGTGCTCAAAAGACAGAATAGAGCTTTTGCTGCTCATACTGCATTATGTGCTTACTCGGATGAGACATGGTACCTAGACAGTGGGTGCTCCAAATATATGATAAGTAACAAACATTTTTTGACTTTGTTTTGTGCAGGAGAAAATGGACACGTTACATTTGGTGATGCTAGAAAATGGAAGGTCATTAGTAGAGGAACATTGAGTGTTCGTGGCCTACCCAAACTGAGAGATATCTTGTATGTTGAAGATCTGAAAGCTAACCTGATTAGCATTAGTCAACTGTGTGATGAAGAACTGATTGTAAATTTCAGCAAGGAAAGGTGTCGCATAGTGGACAACTCAAGAACATCAATCATGAAGGGAACACGAACTGCAGACAACTGTTATCAGGTTGAAAAAAACATCATGACTCTGATGACACAGTGTCACAATACTATCTTTAATCCTCAAGAAACTTGGCACCAAAAATTCGGTCATGTAAACTTCAAAACTCTAAAAAATATCAGTAATCTCAAAACAATTCGTGGTCTACCAAAACTTAACTCAGAGCATGTTGTTGTTTGTAGACCTTGTCAACTAGGTAAACAAAAGAGAACAAAGCATCCTCCTATCCAGTTTACCACTACTACTCGAATTTTAGACTAATTCATATGGATCTATTTAGACCAATGCAAATAGAAAGCATTGGACACAAACAGTGTTTGTATGTATGTGTAGATAATTTCTCTTGATTCACGTGGGTAAACTTCCTCAAAAAAAAAAATAGAGACCTTTGAAAACTTCAAAAATTCGTGCAAGAAGTTACATAATGAAAAAGGGATTAGCATACAAAAAGGTTGGGAGTGATCATGGAAGAAAATTTTAAAATCAGAACTTCACCAACTTTTGCAATGAACTCGGTATAAGCCATAAGTTTTCTGCACCACAAACTCCACAACAAAATGGTGTAGTTGAGAGGAAGAACTGCAACCTTCAACAAATGGCAAGAGTGTAATGCTCCAAGTTGCAAGCCTACCAACAAAATTCTGGGTTGAAGCTGTGAACACTGCAGCTTACACTATCAACAGATTGTACCTTCGACTAGGATCAACACAAATACCACATGAGCCTTGGAAAGGAAAGAAACCCAACATAAGTTACTTTCACATTTTTGGAAGCATCTGCTATATTTTAAATGATAGGGACCAATTGAGAATTTGATGCAAAAAGCGATGAAGGGATTTTCTTGGGATATGCCACAAATAATAGAGCATATCGAGTGTACAATCAAACTCAATGTGTGATTGAGTCAATTAATGTCACGGTTCATGACCATAAGAAAGAAGAAAAGGTCAAAAATAAAAAACAGATTGAAGAAACTATGGTGGAAAGTGATCCAAAAACTACAGAAAAAACTGATAGAACAACTGTTGCAAGAGGCAATGAAACAGAGGATTGCACAGACAACCCAGAAAATACAGATGTCAAACACTTCAAAAAACCATCTTCCAAAGTCCAACTAAACCATTCATCTGATCTGATAATATGAGATTGTAACCAAGGAAGACAGCCCAGAAATATACCACGAAAAAATTATAGAGAAATGGTGAGATTTTCCTTGATGAAAACTGGATAGTTGTTATGCAAGAAGAGCTGGAGCAGTTCAAGAGAAGCAAAGTGTGAGAACTAGTTCCTAGACCATCTGAAGTAAATGTAATTGGGACGAAATGGATATTCAAAAACAAAACCGATGAGTGTGGGAACATCACAAGAAATAAGGGCTCGTTTCGTGGCATAAGGGTACACCCAAATTGAAGGAATCGACTTCGATGAAACATTTGCCCCAGTATCTCGACTTGAATTTATTTGAATCCTCTTGGTTGTTGCATGTGCTTGAAACTTCAAGCTTCATCGAATGGATGTAAAGAGTGCATTTATTAATGATTATCTGAATGAAGAAGTCTTTGTAGAGCAACCAAAGGGATTTAAAGATAGTGAACATCCACATCATGTACACCGACTTAAAAAAGCACTCTATGGTCTAAAACAAACACCTTGTGCATGGTATAAACGATTCACTAACTTTCTTGTCAACAAAGGATACACTAGAGGTATGGTGGATAAAATACTCTTCTTAAAATTCTTTGTTGAACATTTAGTCATTGCTCAAATATATGTTGATAATATTGTTTTTGGATCCACTTCACATGAACTTTCTAACGAGTTTGCCAAGCTGATGAAGGAGGAATGTGAAATGATTATGGTTGGGGAATTAACATATTTCCTTGGATTACAAATTAAACAAAACACCGAAGATACGTTTGCTTCACAAACCAAATATGCTTGCAATATTGTTAAAAAATTTGGTCTAGGAAGTGCTAAGCATATAAGAACCCCCTGTGAGTACAAGCACTAAGGTAGCAAAAAACTTAGATGGCAACATGTCAACCAAAGCTTGTATCAGAGTATGATAGGTAGTCTTCTACATATAACTTCTAGTCAACCAGATCTTAGCTTTAGTGTGGGTGTATGTGCTGGACACCAAGCTGCCCCTAAAGAATCTCACTTAGCCGTCGTCAAAAGGGTCGTTAGATACATTGGTAGAACCACAAAATATGAAATATGGATATCTAAGGATAGCAATCTTGACCTTATAGGATTCAGTGACGCTGACTGGGCAGAAAATATTGAGGGTAGGAAAAGTACTATAGGAGGTTGTTTCTATGAAGGAAATAACCTAGTTGTTTAGATGAGTAAAAAGCAAACAATATTTCCCTGTCAACTGCAGAAGCAAAATATATAGCTACTAGTAACTGTCGTGCACAGCTTCTATGGATGAAGCAAATGCTCGCAGACTATGGCACAAACCAAGATAATATAACCTTGTATTGTGATAATAAAAGTGTTATTGACATCTCCAAAAATCTCGTACAACATTCTAGAACAAAACATATTGACATTAGACATCATTTTATTCGAGAATTGGTCGAAGATAAAACTGTTATTCTAAAGTATGTAATAATTGAAAATCAGTTAGCAGACATCTTCACAAAACCTCTTGACCATGTACGATTTGAAAAAATGTGTGATTTATTGGGCATCTGCATTAAGTAGTTCAATTTTCACTTAATATACATATTATATATATATATTTATTTCTTCTATTTTTGTTATTCATTGTTCTTGGTATGCACAATTCATTTGGCACTGTTTCACCTTCTGTTCTTGAACATGATTTAGTGGCTAATGGGTTTCCATTAATATCCACATCTAGGGCTTTCAAACGATCACCGTTACTTAAACCATCAACCCCCTGCTCTTCACACCATTTTTCACAGCATGTTTCATCTTCATTATTAGTCAACCCTCTATCCATCACCATGGTCACTTCACGTTTCAAGACCAACCGAGAATCGGTACCTCCAGTATGATTCTCTGATGAATTCACCCCTAGACCACAACACTTCAAAATAAAGGCTAGGAAGTTTGTTCGTCTTGTACCAGTGCACATCAACTTAGACTCTTCAGGAGACGACATTTCGATCCCCAACGTATTGGCCCAAATGTTTTAGCTGCATCACGACTCATCAAAAAGATCTACCAGTCGAACACAGTTAGGTTTGGATTCTACTAATCCCTTTGGTTCTGCCCAACACCAGGATATAAGTCCCTCAAAACCTCGCATTGATCTGTTTCTTAGCAAATGGTTCCTTATCCCTCCAAACCATTCGTAAAAAAATTCACTCCACTGGTTATGGTCCTACCAAGCCATCTGCTTAACGCATTATCAAGAAAACACATGTGTCCTGACCAAGGGTTCACAAGCCTCCACCATGTTGCTCTCCAGATTCCACCTTTGAATAGGGGCCTACTGGCCCCACGCCCACTGGTGAGACAGTGCTTGAACCACCTTCTTTCCCCAGTCCCAGGACCACCCGTGTTCATTCTGAACCTTTACATCCTGAGCCACCATCCTCCGTTGCTCCCCGATCAACCAAAACTCGCAAAATCAGGGCATCTGATACCAAAAGCCCTCTGTTTTTTGATTTATCAAAAAAGTTCTTGTGGTCCCAAATTTGTACCAAGTCCTTTTTAGTTGAATAAATCATCAGTCAACAATTGTTATGATTAGTCTCTCGTCACTCCTTTTACTCACCTACTTTAGCTTGGGAATTCTATGTCAATCTCTCCTCCTCTGTCCCTAACCCTTAATCTCCCTAGCATCATGTGAACTATGTTCGTGGCCAAGTCATCTCCTTCTCACCTTCAGACCTCACTGAGCACCTCAAACTGCCCTATGTCAACTGTGATCCCTTACATCCTTTCGACATCGATGTGGACATGGATGAAGTAGCTCGTGTCCTCACAGGTGATCCAGATAAAACTTGGTCTGGTACAAAATGTCTTAAGGCTTCTCTTGTCACAGTCAAACATTCCCTTTTGTTTCGTCTATCCTTACATGTCTAGATACCTACTACTCACAATTCCACTATGTATCATGGTTGTGCCATTTTGTTTTATGCTATCAGCACTAGTCACCCCATTAATATTGGCCAAATCATGTTTGATTCGATTATCAAGATCGCTGATTCTATCTCTAGTTACAACAAATTACCGCTTTCTTACACGATCACATTATATCTTATCGGTAAGTACAAAGTCCAGATTCCTACTTGTAATACCCTGAAAACTCTGTACTCAATGAAATAAGAATTTTCATCCTTTCAGTGAAATTTGAGTACAGACTGAACCTAGCCTCATTTTAGGGCCGAATACAGAAAACTCTAAATCCTCATTTAGTGACCCATATGAACTTAAAATGACCTGAAACGAAGTGAGGAGACATGAACTAACAAGTTGGACCACACATCCAAAAATTAGCCCAATTGGCCAAAATTAGGGTTATTGTCCTACAGAGAGATCCAAATTAGGAAAGAACTGAAAATAAGGGTACCTATCGAACTCGGAATGACTCGAAACTTAAGAAGATGACACAAACTAGCAAGACACACAACATATCCAAAAATCAGAATAATTGGCCAAGGTTTGAACCTTCATTTGCCAAATGAATCCAATAGGTTCCAAATAAGGAAAGTTTCAGAAGAAAATCACCTCAACTGAATTGTACCTTAAAATTTAGGTCTTGACCATGTGATTTCAGAACCATAGGTTATACACCTTAATTCTTTGTGAGTAATGAGAAATTTAATTTATTAGATTTCATGTGAACCCATGAAGACATGATCACTCAAAGCAAGTGCAAGTCACATGGGTGGAACACCATGATTGGATGCACCCTCACCTTACCCAAATATCATGAGACGTCTTGCTTGATTCGAACACATGTAAAAGATCCTATACACCACATTTATGATTTAGTACACCACAAGAGGCGTCACCTATTGAAACTCACAAAAGGATGATCCCATGTACACCATGTAGTGATCATGTATTCCAAGTGGCCAATTAAGACAAATCGACCCACATGTGTGTGTGTGTGTGAGCTTGCACATGTGACAAACTTTGTTAAGAAGATTCTAGAACATAAAAGATGATCTTTGATTTCACTATATCCGTCACCCATGTGTGTAGAAAGCCAAGGTAGAAAGAATCCACACAAGGATCTCATGTACACATGGCAGCAAAAAATAGGATTATCTCCATGGAAAACGCTATCTATGCTCATGACAAAATTAGAGACTTTCCTAGAGGATTAGATTCATAAATCAGAGCATGATATGGTGTCTCTCATGCTTTGATAGTGTACAACACTAGCTGACGTCCCATAGACAAAAAGGAAACCTTACCTTATGTGTGCTTGTTTGATGAGCAAGCAAAAGAACAAAAAAAAGAAAAAAAGAATGTACAAGACAAGATCTTTTCTATCTAAGGAACGACCATAATGGATGAGAAAGGATTCTAGAATGATATCATGCTCTGAATTTAAATTAGATTTAAACTAAGGAATATTCCCTTCTGCCTTTAGAGAAATTGGCAAGATTAGAGATTCTTATACCCACTTACCATGTACCATCTTTAGTGTTTGGAAACTTGCTCATATGAGAATGGCTGCCCTAGCTTCCCAAGATCTTCTAAAGGACGTCCCATATGCTCTTGAAAAACTATAAATAGCTCCCTTAATTGTTCACAAATCATTTATTCCAAAGAGCAAGTGAAAACCTCTCATTTGTGCTCTCAAACTCTCTTCTTTCTCATCTTCTTTGTGACGTCTTATTTGGGCCTAAGGAAAGGCTTTTAGTTTTAGTGGTTAGTGATCATTAGAGAGTTATTTTGTTGGGAATTGAAGTGTCAAAGCTTGGGGAAACCTCTGCTGGATTTTAGAGAAAGCGTCATTTAAGGTGGAAGTTGCCCTCTTAAACTTTTTTCTATATTCAAGCCATTAACATGTTCATTCTTGTTGAATCATTTGTTGAAATTTCTTTTGTAATTAGTCTCAATGTTCATTTATCATTCATGAATGTTTCTGATATGATTTTCTATCTAATATCATGCATTAGTAATACCATTCATGCTAGTATCATGTTTAGGGATGTTTCCACATGTTTGATGCTTGAATGTGTATGATAGATGCAACGTTTTTAGTTTATCAATTCTGATTTTATTTTTTAGTTTAATGCAATATTCTGATATTTTATTTATGTTTCATGATTGTGGAATTAAAATATCAGATTATGAGAATTTTAATCATGTATCATCATAGTTGTTTGAGTAATACTATGGGTGTTCTTCTCTTATGATTTGTTCATAAGGTTTATGACCTAAGTGCTTTGTTGGTGGGTAAGAGTCCCTAAGTTCCAAGGTCCAATGAAATTTGCTAATGTCATATTTCACTCTAAGGAGACACTTAGCGAAGAACATCAAGGGTTAAAAAACTCTTTTGGTCTAAGACGTGACTCACACAAAATCCAATGCTTGAAACGCCTAATTTGTGATAGTGCTTGAAATATGAATGTGTTAATGTTTTGAATGTGTAAATAGTTGTTTAAGATCCACTGAGTTTTGTGCTCACCCTTCCTTAACATTTTTCAGGGATTTGATCTTATGGAAAAACATGTGGAACGTCCACTTTTAGTGTCTCTTTGAAAATTTCTATGTAGGGCATGTTGCCCAAGTTTTATGTACTTTTCGCTGTAGTATTTTCCTTATTCAAAGTTGTATACTTTCCTTTATGATCAAATAAAGATTTGAATTTCCTTTTATCTCTGTAATGTAGCCTGGTTTAGTGTTTACATTTAAGGCATGGGATATTGGGAATAAAAAGTGTGTGTCACTTATATAGTAACATAGGACCCGACCCATGGTTAAGTCCACTGTTGCGACAATTGTTATAACAGTGAATGCAATAGTGGTTATGTCCACAAATGGTTAAGTCCAAGTTAACATGTAGGGGTCGGGGTGTTACAAAGGTAGTAGCTCAATGGTAGCGGATAATGAAAGAATTAAGTACTTGAGCCCCAGGTCTTGGGTTCGAATCTTCGCAGAAGCGAAAAAAAAACCTTAGGAGGCAGGGGACAGTATCTTGTGAGTGACACGCCATGATAATAAATGCTTATAGTGTTAGTAAATATTAAATAAAAAGGTTGTGTATCTCTCTAATTGTAAATCTCATTCCTTAATGATAATAAATGCTTCCCTTGGACTAAATATACAACTAGCTAGAGAAATTGTTTTAATGCAAAAGCCATAATATTGTTTTCTATTGAAATATTAAGGAATGACAGCGCGTTGCACATGGAGAATAAATATTTTATAATAAAATAGAGTTTTTAATTTGATATACTATTTTGCATGGATTTTATTGATTTAATTGTTTAAAAATATTTATAATAAAAATATAAAACTTTATATTCCTATTATTCGTAATACAAAATTATTTTTTCCCTTTTTATGTTATAGTTTTTTTAAATTTTTTTTGATAAAATAATTGCAGTAATTTTTTATTTTGAGAAGAGTTTTTTTTAGGGAAAGAGGTAAAATAGTATGCAAAAAAAAGGGTAGTTATCTTAAAAATTAAAAGATATTTACAATTTTAATAAAATAATCTTAAATTCCTAAAATTACCATATTACCCTTACAATAGCCTTAAATTTTAAAGTTTTTAAATAAAAAAAGAATAGAATATTTCTTTGCATAAAAAGTTTGACACAATTAAATATGCTACGATCTTAACTTTTTAAGAAAATTTTGTCACTTTGAACGTGTATTTATCACTGTAACCAGTAAATGAAATAATATTATATTTACTCTCACATATCTAATAATCATAAATAGTACATATAATAACATCTGATTGTACATTTTTCATCAAACTAAGGGCAGTTGTAATGTTCAAATGGACACCCAACTATTGAGCGATCCATGTCACCGAGCGCTCAACGCTCTAGATATTGAGGTGGCACTCCATTGAGCGCCACCTCAACATCATCGTTTGGGTATTACGAATGCCCTAAAGCTGCAAACATCATAGCCTTAAAATAATTGATTTTGATATCTTATTAGAATTGGTCAATTTGACCTTAATAATCAACCAAATTTGGCAAAGACAAGAAACTAAATGACGGTGCAACTTTTTTTATTTTTTATTTTTTGTGGTAGTTTGAACGTTATTTTTTAAAATTTTAAAATAATTTATTTACTATTTTTTATTAGAAAGAATCATTGAATCATTTACTATACAGTAACCTTCTTATAGAAGACCGCAAAGAATATTCTTCTGTCGTACTTTTTAGATCAAGAGCTCATTCTGTTACTTTGAAATTCTCTAAGATTGTGACACATTGTATAAAGTCAATGGCTGTAAATCTAGCACTATGTCCATAAATTAGCAACAATCTTTGTAATACAATGCGTACACGTTACAATTAAAATAGAAAAAATAAAATAAAATAAAATAGTCAATCAGAAATAAAGTAAATATTTTTATTTTATTTATGTGATGTGAGCTTTGGGTTAAAAACAATAATAATAATATAATATATAATATGATATAATTAAGGAACATATTTATTAATAATAATATAATATCTATCAATAATTGCTATCATATCTACCAATAATAATAAAAGAGAATAATAATAATAATAATAATAGTAATAAAAAATTTTTAGAATTTTCTAGTCTTAAATCACGGACAAAAGAAAAGAAAGGAGAAGATGACAAAAAAAAAAATAATAATAATTGGGATGGTTGTGATTTGGATTTCTTGTTTGTCATGGTATGGAATGATTGAGGAAAGAAGAAACGGAATGCAAAGAGAATAGGGATTGTCGGTGCACTGGAGATGAGACAAGAAACACAAAAGAATCTAAAGTTAGGGCAGCTGGTGCATTGAGTCAAAAACGAAGAAGATGGGCATATGCACTTGGTCCGTGAGCTGCTGGAAATAGAAATGAAAGACCGTGATTGTTAGATTTGGGGATTTGGCTTGCTGTCCGTGATAAAGGTTAGTAGTAGCTGGTTTGTTTGATGAAGATGATGAACTGAACAAGAGAAGTGAGTGTGTGTTGCAACTGGACGAACGAAAAAAAAAAAGAAAAAAAAATCAAAAAATTTCTGTGTTGCTACAACACCCACGCACGAATGGACGAAGATCAGGAAGAAACAAATCTGCTGGTGAAATGAGAAGAAGTAGATGAGGCGAGGAAGAGAAAACAGAGGAAGAGATGATGAGTTGCAGCTGCAAATTCACAGATTTTTCTGCTATTGTCTGGACAAACTGAAATGAAGCACAAACGAGGATGAAACCAGATTTTTATGTTGTGATTTGTTGTTACCGATTGTGATTCAAAGAAGAACTGAAGAAGATGGACGACGGTTTGTTGCTGGAAAAATCAGCAGCAGTACGTACTAATTTTGTTGTCGAAAGCTCGAAGATGAAGATGAAACCAACGACTGAAAAGTTTTCATTTTCTGGTTTCTGATTGATAAAAACAGGGGAGTGAAATCTGCCGGTGCGTTTTGATGTTCTAGAGTATCGATTCTGAATTTTTGGGGTGATGAATCACGAAAGAAGAAGCAGGGCAGTAGGGGCGTGATTTTGTGGGCTACTATTGGTGAAACGAAGAGGAAGAAGAAGGAGTTGTGAAAATTAGTTGGGTATTTTGCTACTGCTTGACCGGGAAGGGAAGGTGCTGATTTTGAGGATGAAGAACGATGAACACGTTTTCTTTG
>JAJIYU010000950.1:0-41497 GCA_030144865.1 Tinospora cordifolia
CCTTGCCCCCTCCGGGCTGACTCCCTACTCCACCTTTTTCCCTTGGTTTCTTTTATATTTTTTAAAAAAAAGCAACCAAAAAAAAAAAAAAAAAAAAAAAAAAAAAAAAAAAGACAAAACAAAACAAAACAAAACAAAAAAACAAAGAAAAGAAAGTTCAATGACTATCAATATATATATTAACTCTGTTTACTTGATATTTTCCCCATCACAATGCCCAAAATAAAAATAAAAATAAAAAAAATCAATGACTGATCACCGACCATTCACCATACTATCTCAGTTTACTTGATTTGTTTTTTTTTTTTTTTTTTTTTAACTAAACCATCCAAAAAAAAAAAAAAAAAAAAAAAAAAAGTTTTGAGAATTGCTACATAATATTTTTGCAGCTCTTTAATTTATACCTTCTTGTATTTTTTGTATTTATTTATTTTTTTTCCTTTATAACAAGTGGTATCTAGGTTTATACGTATATAATTTCCTGTGAGGAATGCCCGTCTACCCCAAGGCCTGATGTCCTGGAAGACGTGGAGAGACTCAACCCGCTAAAGAATAGACAAATAATTGACTAACCAGCTATAAGCTCATCCCGTGTGCATCCACGCCTGCCTTAAGACTAGTTAACTGAGCATGTAGCCAAAAAGCCTTCAACATGATGAAACATTGTGCATCAGCAGCAAGTCCAGCCACGAAGCCGACGTACTTGGGGTGAATTTCAAATTGTCCTCTGGAACAACCTACTAATACCATACATACTATTCTTGATGGGGGAGATAAGTTCTTTTAAATTTGATTTTTGATTTATTTCATTTCAAACTTGTTACGACTCATTTCAAGCAATATATATATAGTTTATTTATTTTATTTAAATATTAGAGATGATGGTTAATGAACGATCGGTTACTGCTGCTATGGCCGGTTATTATTCCTGCCTACTGGTTGATACTCATGATTACAACTTTATCATCCTCTCATAATCTGAATTATCTTAATTACATTAATTTTTCTCCATAATTCAAATTTTGCACACACCCAATGAACTTCTTTGTTGGTGCAACAGTTACTGCTGCTTGTAACTATGTTTGCCTAGTTAGTTGGTTACCTTTTTCTTTTGACCAACTTTTTCTCATTTGAGTCTTCTTTCTTGAACTTGAAGTATCTTCTTCTCCTCTCCTTCTTTAAGGATGAACACACCCACATTCTTATATTTTTTCTTCTCCTCTTCTTTAAGGACAAACACACCCACATTTTTTTTCCTTTTTCTCTTCCCCTTCTTTAAGGAGGAACACACCTCTTCCTTTTTGAGGTGGATTTGCAATCTTTGTTATTTTCTTGTGTGCAATTATAAAAGTCTTCCAGTAATATTTCTATTTGAGAATGCTACAGCAAGTCAATTTTGTAACACATATTTTTTGACATTGAGTCGATGAGTTCGACATATATTTTCATGTATCAATTAATAAATTATAAATGAGAATATATGATTTTATGATAATTGTATAAATTAATGTGTGTATTAAATGGTAATACGTCATGTTTGGCGATAGTACTAATTAATAAGTGTATTACTTGAAAAATTCAAATAAATAATAAATAACGAAATAATTATTTAGTGGAGTTGAAAAAAATAAAATGAATGGAAATGATGAATGAAAAGAATTAATTGCCATTAGTAATACATATGTGTGTGTGTGTGTGTGTGTGTGTGTGTGTTCTCTCATTGACCTTCTACTTCTTCAAAATTTTTCACACCTTCTTCTAGTTCCTCTCCAGTCAGTCCTCTATTTACAGACTAGTGCCTTTCTCTTATGAAAAATTTTTCCTCGTTCTGATTTTCGACATATTGCTCCTTGCCAACCTTAGTTGACGAATAGGCGTTTTCAGGCACTGCTCGCAACTTTAGACATCTCAGATCTCTGGAATTCTTTTTTGTGGAAGAAACCACTTTGTCTTCACTAACTTCTTCCTGTACTACTTTCAAAATTGATGGATTTTATAAAGTCGATTATCTCCCATATTCTCAAGGTGTTGTTCCCCTAACTGAACTTGTCCCAATTCTTCCCTAACATGTGTGTGATATCCCTCGAGTCACCTTCACCAAAAAGATCAAAGGCTTGTTCAAAAAAACTCTCCCAAAAGCCCTATTAAAGAATATGTGCAAATCTCAAATTTTAATGATCACCAAGTACCAACTGATCGAGCTGAACACTTTTTTCCTCTTTTTCTCCCCACTTCTGTGCTACTTCTTGGGCAAAAGGAAGGTTACAACCATCTTCATTATGCTGCTATAAAGATTTTTATTACCTTATTACCTTTCATGGGCGCAAAGCTACTGAAGCTATCTCTCGTATTGCTCTATTGGATTCTTGAACGTTATGTTATACTGATGGGGTAACTGAAATGGTGCAAACTACCTTAAACTCGGGCACAGTTTTCATCACCTTTTACCCTAACTTTAATGTCTCTCTTCGAGATCCACATGTTTTAACCACTAAGTGTCTCCAGGCCTAGCTTTCCGGCACTCCTCAGATCTCTACAGCCCTTGTTGCAACAGTTCACTATCAAATTGCCTATCAAGTTCAAAAGCATGCCATTGATATTCCCTATAAAGAAACTTCTTTGGATAGTTTAATTCTCGATATTAACTCCCATGGAGTCGTTTCTCACACTTTCATCCCACAAGCTTTACCTCTTGAAAAACTTCAACATCTTTTTCTTGAAAAATGGCTTACCAGCTATGAAGCTTATTTCCAAGTCATCGAAGTCTAGCAAACTTCTCATGCCATTCATAACTGACGTCCTAATGGCCTCGTTGAGACAGTCTTTCCTGAGTAACCTATTGTTCATACCCATTCCACAGCCACTGGTATTCATCTCGTTGATGTTCCTTCTGCAACATCTTCACACACCTTGTGGGATAGCTATTTTTGCCCTTCTTGCAATGGCCATAATTTTGATGTCACATATGATATCTATACCTAGGCTCACAAGAAACACTCTCAAAGGCTCCTACAAGAAAGATTTTACAATGTTGACCCCTTTGTTGGTTTTATCGATTCTAACTTTAGTCGTTTTCAGTACTATGTTCTCTTAGATAACACCACTCCTCCTGAGTGTTTTGTTATCACTGAACCATCTTTAGTCCAATTCCCCTCAAATGACCAATCAAAACATCCTTTTACTGGATGCCAACTCCAATACTAGGTCAAATCTACCAAGATCATTAAACCTGGAGGACCTAATTTATGTCCTTTGACTAATTCCGAAGCTGTTTTAAATTGGCAATCTGACAACGCTCTTTTCCAGAATGATCTTTTAAAATCAATTGCCCAAAAATAGCAAAAGATCCTCCAACAACAGGATTCTCAAGATCAGGTTGTCATTGCCACTCATCATCGATTGGACCAAATTCATCAAGAATTACAAGCCTTGGCAGATTCTGTCAAAAGCTAGGCTGACACGGTGGCGCTCTTTCTAACTTTAGAAAGAGAACAAAAGTCTCTCGAAACACAACTTCATGACATCCGAGCCATGTCTTCCAAACACTCTTGGCGTGATCCCCAAAGACGATGTTCTTGTTCTCCTTTCCCAGACCCATTGCAAATAAAGCCCAACTTTACATGACCACAGATTACAAAAAAAATATGAATATTGTACCCTTGGTGAGTTATTCTCCTTCATCAGGCTCAGTCATACCACCATATATGATGAAAATGATTTTCTATAGTAGCAACTCAAAATGGGTAAGAAGCTTACACAAACCTGTTATGACCCGGATTTCCAGTCTTTGTGTCATCCCTATGAACCCTGTTTTTGCCACAAGAATCATCCTACTCACTATCCTCACCAATTGAAGAAAAAGAAGTGCAAACCATTTCGAAAAAACCAAAATGGAGTTTTCTCAAATGAAAAAGATTTTGAAAGACAACTGCTAACATAAGATGTTTCATCTGCAAAAAAAATACGAGGTCATTTTTTCAAGCAATGTCCTCAACAAACCAAACAACACATTAAGGTTCTTGAGCAGATTCAGCAACTTACGGATACTAAGCATAGATGTTGAATCTCTCTTCTCACTAGATGAAGACTATTCTCCTAATGCACTCATGGCTATATCTGACACCAAAGCCTTCATACTTAATTCAAGCCCATCTGCAAGTGGACTCTACAATTTTCCCCATGCTAAAGGCCAAGTATATCTATGACCTCATCATAATCCAATCACTATAGTTGCTCTAATTGATACCGAGGCGTTTACTACTCTTTTGCAACCATCAATATTATCATCTGAATGGTGGAAACCATTTCATCAAAATTTTAATACTGCACGTAAATCTTCTCTGGCCATTACACTTATTAGTAAATCGCTCAAGATCGAACTTCATCCCTTATCACTTTCATGCACAGAATTCGAGGAGCACCTTCTCTTTCAAAAGATTTTATCATTGGATATGATCTTGTCCAACAAATAAAGAACCTCACTCGGACTCCTCAAGAATTAAGGACTACTACAGTCGTTATTCCTTGAGGAGTCCCAGTGAGGTTCTTTATTTGTTGTAGAAGATCATATCCAATGATAAAATATTTTGAAAGAGAAGATGTTCCTAGAATTTTGTGCATGAAAGTGATAAGGGGATGAAGTCAGATCTTAACTAGTTTACTGATAAGTGTAATGGCTAGAGAAGATTTACCCGCAATATTAACATTTTGATGAAATGGTTTCCACCATTTAGATGGTAATACTAAAGGATGCATGAGAGTAGCAGATGCCCCGATATCAATTAGAGCAACCGTAGTGATTGGATTATGATAAGATGACAGATATACTTGGACTTTAGCATGGGGAAGATTGTAGAGTCCAGTTGTTGATGGGCTTGAATTAAGTATGAAGGCTTTGGTGTCAGATATAGCGATGAGTGCATAAAGAGAATAGTCTTCATCCAGTGAGAAGAGAGATTCAACATCTGATGCTTCAGTATCCGTAAGTTGTTGAATCTACTCAAGAACCTTAACGTGTTGTTTGGTTCGTTGAAGACATTGCTTGGCAAAATGACATCATTTTTTGCAGATGAAGCATCTCGCGTCAACAATTTGTCTTTCAAAATTTTTTTGTTTGAGAAAATGCCATTTTGGTTTTTGAAATGGTTTAGACTTCTTTTTTTTCAATGGGTGAGGATAGCAACTGGGATGATTCTTGTGGCAAGAGCAAGGTTCATAGGGATGACACGGAGATTGGAAATCCAGGTCATAACAGGCTTGTGTAAGCTTCTTACCCATTTTGAGTTGCTATTGTAGAAAATCATTTTCAGCATAGATGGTGGTATGACTGAGACTGATGAAGGAGAATAACTCACCAAGGGTATAATTTTCATATTTTTTGTGATTTGTCGTCATGTAAAGCTGGGTTTTATTTGCAATGGGCCTGGGAAAGGAGAACAAGAACATCTTCTTTAGGTTATTGTTGTCAACTCCCTTGATCAGACAGAAGATTCTAGAGATCTTCTTATAATGAGCCTGCATATCTTTCATTTTGAAAGAACAAGATCTTACGGCTAGAAATCTTTGACGAATATCATCAATTTGATGTTCAACAAGGCCAATGAACGCAGTATAAAGCTGGCTTAAGAATTTTAGGATAGTTTTTTTTTTTGCAAAAAACTAGCCTGTCAGTATTCTTGAATTGCATGCCACCAATCATGTAGGCTGCCTAAAAAACGTGTGATGAATTTTTGAAGTACAATCCTACCTGTTGCACCAGTTTTGAGATGTTCAGCCTGGCACTATGAAAGCATATCATGAAAAAAAGGGTCTATTCTTCATAAAAGACTTTTTCAAGATTAAAAGTATGAAATCCATTACTAGAATGATGAGTTTGAGTAGGTGTACGTTTTGGGGGAGGAGTAGATTCCATTTCATCATCAAGTTCAGGTGTTGGATCAACATGAAACCGACTGGTTTCGCCAATTTGGGATGTAGCTAAGGCTTCTTTAGAAGAAGTTGAAGACATGGAGTGGGTAAAATCATCTGATAAGAAGACATGGTCAGAAGGATCGACCAATGTAACTTGAGGATGAGGAGCATCATGAGCCACATATTCAAGAAAAGATGAAAGAGAATTGGGAGGATCCAGACTAGTTGGAAAAATGGTCATCATCATTTTTTGTTTGCCTTTATCTCGCCTTTTGGGAAAAAAGGGTTCAGGAGGGTTGACTAATAGATGTTGAAAAGAGGGAGATAGTACAGGAGGTGGGGAAGTTTTAGAAGATGGAAGTTTTTGATGATGTTGGAGCTTATAACTAGGTGGGAAGAGTGGAGTAAAAGGGGTTTGCGTTGGTTCTATTGATCGTACAATATGGGGATCATGAAAAGAGTGTTTCAAGAGACTTTTGTTCTCTTTCTAAAGGTAGAAAGAGTGTTGCCGTGTCAACATAGCTTTCAACATTATCAGCGAAGGCTTGTAATTCTTGATGAATTTGGTCTAATTGATCATGAATGGCAATGATAACCTAATCTTGAGAATGTTTTTGTTAGAGATCTGTTGCTATTTTTGGGCAATTGATTTTAAAAGATCATTTTGGAAAAGACCGTTGTTGGATTGTCAATTTAAAACAGCTTCAGAATCAATAAAAGGACGAAAAATAGGTCCTTCAAGTTTCATGATCTTGGTAGGTTTGACTTGGTATTGTAGTTGGCATCTAGTCAAAATTATGGTCATCACAAGAAGGGCAAAAATAGTTGTCCCACCAGGTGTGTGAAGATGTTGCACAAGGGACATCAACTAGATGAATACCAGTGGTTGTGGGACGGGTATCAACAATGGGCTGCTCAGGAAAGAATGTCTCAGCGGCCATCAGGACGTCCTTTATGAATGGCATGAGAAGTTTGCTAGACTTCAGTGACTTGAAAACGAGCTTCATAGCTAGTAAACCATTTTTCAAGAAAAAGATGTTGAAGTTTTTCAAGAGGTAGAGCTCGTGGGATGAAAGTGTGAGAAATGGCTCCATGGGAGTTAATATAAGCATTAAATTGTCCAAAGAAGTTCCTTTATAGGGAATATTAATGGCATGATTTTGAATATGATAGGCAATTTGATAGTGAACTGTTGCAGCAAGGGCTGTAGAGATTTGAGGAGTGCTGGAAAGTTAGGCCTGGAGACACAAAGTGGTTAAAACATGTAGATCTCAGAGAGAGACATTAAAGTTGGGGTAAAAGGTGATGAAAGCTATGCCCAAGTTTTAAGGTAGTTTGCACTGTTCCAATTACGGCATCAGTATAACGTAACATTCGAGAATCTAATAGAGCAATACGGGAGATAGCTTTGGTAGATTTGCGCCCATGAAAGGTAATGGAAATCCTTACATCACCATAATGAAGATGGTTGTAACCTTCCTTTTGCCAAGGAAGTAGTAGAGAACTGGGGAGAAAGAGGAAAAAAGTGTTCAGCTTGATCAGTTGGCACTAAGTGCTCACTGAAATTGGAGATCTGCACATATTCTTTAATAGGGCTTTTGGGAGAGTCTTTTTTGAACCAGCTTTTGATCTTTTTGGTGAAGGTGACTGAAGGGATATCATACACCATGTTGGGGAAGAATTGGGACAATTTCAGTCAGGAGAACAACACCTAGAGAATCTGGGAGATACTCGACTTCATAGAGTCCATCAATCTTGAAAGTAGTATAGGAAGAAGTTAGTGAAGACAAAGTGGTTTCTTCCATGAAAAAGAATTCCAAAGATTTGAGAGGTCCAAAGTTGCGAGGAGTGCTGAAAAATGCTTTCCCGTTTGCTAAGGTTGCCAAGGAGCAATCTGTTGGAAATCAGAACAAGGGAAAATTTTTCATAAGAGAAAGGCACTAGTCTATAAATAGAGGACTAACTGGAGACGAACTGGGAGAAGGTGTGAAAAATTCTAAAGAAGTAGAGAGTGAAAAGTAATTTGAAGAGTCCAGATTCTGTAGAAGACGGTCAGAGTAAAGGTGAAAGATTTCAATGAGGGGAAGGTTAGAGGTTAAAAAGATAGAAGCACAATAGAGAAAGGTCCAAAAATAAAGAGAACAAGGATAATTTTTATGATGATTTGGTGCAGACAACATGGCTCTGATACCATTTCTATGTCTCTATTTCAGAGTCGAATTTAGAGGAATAGCAAATGAGGATCATACATGCACAATGACAGTAAATCAAAAGGATGACAACTAAAATAATTATAAAAACTATAGCCTAGATAGGAAGAATTCGTAAAAGAGGAGAGACATGAGCCATTAAACTTCAAATTTTCATTCCCAATTCCTTGATGATCTTATAGAAACTCGAGACCTTAATTTATAGACTAAATAACACTAATGCTTGCAAAGACACGAAAGTATGGCAGACAACAAGTACACATGTGTGCATGGATGAGGTACAGATAATTCTGAAACACAACAAGAGATGGTACAATAATTTAGAAACTCGACAAAAGACAGTACAATAATTTACATGAGTGTGCATGCTACAAGCATTGTCGTTTTCATCAGATGAACTGGATGTTTCAGGCCTATCTGTCCATTGATAGATGTTGACTAAGTGAACCAAATCAATAAATTGAGTTGGGTCATTGTCAAAAAACTGCTCAAAGTGAGACTTTAACTCAGAGTAGAGATGATTATGGGCTATGCTTAGGCCTATGTTGCAATACTGGAGAAAAGCATATTTGGGCCTGTTGGTTTGAGGATTCCATGTGTTAAGTTCAAAAGCCTGATTCAATTGGATCAAGTCATATTGGAATTGCTAGAAGAAGTGAAAATGGGGTCATCATGGAGCTTCAAAGGCCATGAAAGATGCATATCTTGCAGGTCTAATATTAGGAGAGTGATGGCTATAAGGATTATAATATAACAATTGTGCATAAGAACGAATAACCTGATAATAAAAGTTTTGTTCTGTGGCTACAATGGGATCATCTCCAATAGTGGTGAATTGAGATGGAAAGGAAAGAGGAGCATAAAAAAATGGTAGTAATGTATCTGTATGGCCATTCCTGAAAAATTTGAAGCCAGTGGGCATGATCCGTAAAATAGAGTAAGAATTTGTAAAAGCGAGACTGGTTTGGGTTGGGATAGCGATGAGATGAAATGCCCATTTGGAAGAAATAAGCACGAAGCTTATTTTTGTCAAGACTAATTCCAATCAACCAAGAACTAACAACATTCATCAAGTAGCAATAGGCTTCTTTTGGCAAATGTTAATAAGAAGCAAGTCGAAATGGAAACAGGAAAGAGAAAGTGGGATGAGGAATGTGCCCAAAAATCATGCCATATTTTCTTGTGATGATTTTGAGATGGCCATCAATGATGTGTTGGGATGAAATTTTCCAATTGATTATTTCTTGAAACTTGACAGGGAGAGAGGCAATAAATTCCATCAAAGGAAAGGGTGGAGGAATGCCATCTAAAGGATCATGATTGGTGGAGGAAAACCCAATTACTCCAATGAAATTAGAAAAATGATGTCTAAACAAAAAAATCTGCAAAAATATTAGATTTTCCTTAAATATGTTTAACTGTAAAAGATTGTTGGGAAAACCAATTTGCCCATAGGAGAAGTTGTGGATTAGGTAAGGCCTTTTGCTTGAAATACAACATTTTAGGAAAGTTCAACATATCCATTTCAATGTGAAAGTGATGACCAACCAAAAAGAACTGAAATTTCTCAATACCTCGTTTCACTGCTAAGATTTCCTTGAAAGTGGAATGATAATGTTGTTCAGACTACTTAAAAGAGCCACTTTTGTATCCACATATCAATCTGTTAGTATCAGGAAGTTGTTCAAGAAGAACTGCTACTCAATATAAATTACTGGCATCGGTCTGAAGAATTCGTAGACCTAAACCTGGAATCTTTAATCAAAGTAGATATTGAACTTGAAGCTTTAATGCTTGAACAACTAAAGTATGAGAAGCATCCCATGGAGGAGAAGCTTTTTTAAAGTAAAAAGCTTGCTGGTTAGTCGAGGCAAATCTTTGATGAAGACCCCCGTATAATTTACAAGACACAAAAATTGTTGAATGGTAGGCTTATGTGGTAAAATATTAGGGAAATCAAGAATTTTCAAGAAAATGTATGGTTGCATTGCAATCTTTCCTTCTTGGATATTCATTCCAAGAAAATCAATAGATGTCTAGAATAATTGGATTTTTTTTCTCTGAAAGCATGACGCCAAAAGCAGAACAAAGATCGTGGAACTACGAAGCCAAAGCAACATGAGAATCTATATCCTTTGAGAATAAAAGGATGTCATTGACGTAGATTAGAGAGTGTTGCTGAATTGGCTGGAAGATCTTTGCCAGAGCCTTTTGGAAGAGTGAAGAGGTAGTATTTAGCTCAAATGGCATGACTATCCATTGGTAGTGATGCTTGAAAAGGGCAAAAGTTATCTTGGGTCTGTCAGAAGGATGAACCTCAAGCTGCCAAAAGCTAGATTTGTAGTTGAACTTCGAAAAGATATGGGCATCTGAAAGATGCTGAAAAATGACTTTGGGTCGGGGTAAGGGAAACTTAGCATATTGAAGAAAGATGTTAAGAGGCTCGTAATTGATTACAATCCTAAGTTTTCCATGTACCTGCTCAAATCTTTTGTTAACATAAAAGGTCTCACATGCCCAAGGGGAATCTGCAAGTTCAATCAAACCTTGAGATTTTAATTGGTCGATATCTTGAAGAGCCAATGTAAGCTGTGAGGGGGCAGACCTTCTTGGGTTGCCTTGGTAGGGTTAACATCTTCATTGAGATTGAATGGTAATTGAACAAAAAGGTTGGATTTTTTCAAAAGGGACAATCACATTTGCTCAGAAAGTCAAAATAATTTTCAGCACAATAATGATGAAACAATTGTCTTCATAGGGAAAGAACACGATCAACATCAAACGTTACTTGGATTGGAGAGGAGGCAACAAATATCCAAGGAATAAAGGCTATAGTAGTCCTTAATCCTTAAGGAGTCCAAGTGAGGTTCTTTATTTGTTGCAGAAGATCATATCCAAAGATAAAATCATTTGAAAGCTTCTTCTCCATGGGATGCTTCTCATACTTCAGTCGTTCAAGTATTAAAGTTTCAAGCCCAATCTCTGCCTCGATTAAAGATTCCAAGTTCAAATCTACAAATTCTTCAAACAGATGCCAATGATGAATATTGGGGAGTAACTCTTCTCGAACAACTTCCTGATACTAAGAAATTGATATGTGGATACAAAAGTGGTTCTTTTAAGTAGTCTTAGCAGTGAAACAAGGTATTGAGAAGTCCTAATTCTTTCTAGTTGGTCTGACTTTCACATTAAAATGGATACGTCGAGCTTTCCCAATATGCTACATTTCAAGCAAAAGGCCTTACCTAATCCACAACTTCTCCGATAGGCAAATTGGTTTTCCCAATATTCTTTTATAATTAAACATATTTCAAAAAATCTAATATTCGTGCAGATTTTTTGTCCAAACATCATTTTTTACATTTCATCAGAGTAATTGGGTCTTCCTCCACCAATCCTAATCTCTTAGATGGCATTCCTACACCTTCTCCTTTGATGAAATTAATTGCCTCTTTCCCTGTTGAGCTTCAAAAAATAATCATTTGGAAAATTCCATACCAACACATCATTGATGGCCATCTCAAAATCATCACAAGAAAATATGGTATGATTTTTGGGCACATTCTTCATCCTACTTTTCCTTTCCTCTTTCCATTTTGACTTGCTTCTTATTACCATTTGCAAAAAGAAGACTACTACTGCCTGATGAATTTTGTTAGTTCTTGGTGGATTGGATTTAGTCTTGACAAAAATAAGATTTGTGCTTATTTATTCCAAATGGGCATTTCATCTCATTGCTATCCCAACCCAAACCAATCCCGCTTTTACAAGTTCTTACTCCATTTTACAGATCATGCCCATTGGCTTCAAATTTTTCAAGAATGGCCATACAAATACATCACTGTCATTTTTTATGCTCCTCTTTCCTCTCCATCTCAATTCACCACTATTGGAGATGATCCCATTGCAGCCATAGAACAAAACTTTTATTATCAGGTCAGTTTATTCGTTCCTATGCACAATTATTATATTAAAATCCTTATAGCCATCACTCTCCTGATATTTGGCCTCCAAGATATGCATCTTTTATGGCCTTTCAAGCTCCATGGTGACCCCATTTTCACTTTTTCCAGCAATTCCAATATGACTTGACCATTGTAATCGAGTTCTTGAACTTAACACATATAATCCTCAAACCAATAGGCCCAAATATGCTTATCTCCGGTATGGCAAAGCAGGCCTTAGCAATGCCCATAATCATCTCTACTCTGAGTTAAAGGCTCACTTTGAGCAATTCCTTGATAATAACCCAACTCATTTTATTAATCTAGTTCATTCAGTCAACATCTATCAATGGACAGATACACCTGATGCATCCAACTCATCTAATGAAAACGATAATGCTTGAACCATGCGGACTCATGTAAATTATTGTACTATCTTTTGTCATGTTTCTAAATTATTGTACTGTCTCTTGTCATGTTTCTAAATTATTTTCACATTGTCTAGGCACACATGTGTACTTGTTGTTTGCCACACTTTCGTGTCTTTGCAAGCATTAGTGTTATTTGGTCTATAAATTAAGGTCTCGAGTTTTTGTAAAATCATTGAGAAATTGGGAATGAAAACTTGAAGCTTAATGGCTCATTTCTCTCCTCTTTTACGAATTCTTCCTATCTGGGCTATAGTTTTGATCATTATTTTAATTGTCATCCTTTTGATCTGTTGTCGTTGTGCATGTATGATCCTCATTTGTGATTCCTCTGCATCCGACTTTGAAATAAAAACATAGAAATGGTATCAGAGCCATGTTCTCTGCACCATATCATCACAAAAATTGTCCTCGTTCTCTTTGTTTTTGGACCTTTCTCTATTGTGCTTCTATCTTTTTAGCCTCTAACCTTCCCCTCATTGAAATCTTTCCCCATTGGTCTAACTATCTTCTATAGAATTCAGACTCTTCAAATTACTCTTCACCTTCTACTTCTTTAGAATTTTTTACACCTTCTCCTAGTTCCTTTCCAGTCAATCCTCCATTTACAGACTAGTGCCTTTCTCTTATGAAAATTTTTTCCTTGTTTTGATTTTCGATAGAGTGCTCTTTGCCAACCTTAGCCGACGGACAGGTGTTTTCAGGCACTCCTCGCAAGGTTGGACCTTTTAGATCTCTGGAATTCTTTTTTCATGGAAGAAACCACTTTGTCATCACGAACTTCTTCCTGTACTACTTCCAAGATGGATGGACTCTACGAAGTTGAGTATCTCCTTGATTCTCAAGGGGTTGTTCCCATAACTGAACTTGTCCCAATTCTTCCCCAACATGTGTATGATATCCCTTCAGTCACCTTCACCAAAAAGATCAAAACCTTGTTCAAAAAACTCTCCCAAAAGCCCTATTTAAAAATGTGTGCAGATCTCTAATTTTAGTAAGCACCAAGTGCTAGCTAATCAAGCTAAACACTTTATTCCTTTTTCTTTCCTCACTTCTCTACTACTTCCTTGGCAAAAAGAAGGTTACGACAATATTCATTATGGTGTTGTAAAGATTTCCATTACCTTTCATGGGCACAAAGCTATCGAAGCTATCTCTTGTATTGCTCTATTGGATTCTTGAATGTTATGTTATACTGATGCGGTAATGGGAACGGTACAAAGTACCTTAAACTCGTGCATAGTTTTCATCACCTTTTACCCCAACTCTAATGTCTCTTTCTAAGATCTACGTGTTTTAACCACTTTGTGTCTCTAGGCCTATTCAACACTCAGATCTCTACAGCCCTTGCTACGACAGCTCACTATCAAATTGCCTATCAAGTTCAAAACCATGCCATTAATATTCCCTATAAAGGAACTTCTTTGGACAGTTTAATGCTCAATATTAACTCCCAGTTTTTCACAATTTCATCCCATAAGCTTTATCTCTTGAAAAACTTCAACATCTTTTTCTTAAAAAATGGCTTACCAGCTATGAAGCTCATTTCAAAGTCACCGAAGTCCAGCAGACTTCTCATGCCATTCACAAATGACGTCCTAATGGTCGTTGAGATAATCTTTCCTTAGCAACCCATTGTTCATACCCATCCCACAGCCACTGGTATTTATCTAGTTAATGTCCCTTCTACAACACTTGCCCTTCTTGCGATGACCATAATTTTGACATCACATATGATATCTATACCTAGCCTCACAAGAAACACTCTCAAAGGCTCCTACTAGAAAGATTTGACAATGGTGACCACTCTGTTGGTATTATCAATTCTAAACCCTCTTTTCCCAAAAGGCGAGATAAAGGTAAGCAAAAAATGGTGATGACCATTTCTCCAACTAGTCTGGATCCTCCCAATTCTCTTTCATCTTTTCTTGAATACGTGGCTCGTGATTCTCCTCACCCTCAAGTCACATTGGTCGATCCTTCTGACCATGTCTCATTATCAGATGATTCTAGCCACTCCATGTCTTCAACTTCTTTTGAAGAAGCCTTAGCTACATCCCAAACTGGCAAAACCAGTTATTTTCATGTTGATCTAGCATCGGAACCTGATGACAAAATGGAATCTACTCCTCACCCAAAACTTGCACCTACTTGAACTCATCATTCTAGCAATGGGTTTCATACTTTTAATCTTGACAAACTCCCTTATGAAGAATGGACCCCTTTCTTTCATCACATGCTTTTGTGGTGCCAAGCTGAACATCTCAAACTTGATGCAACAGATAGGATTGTACTTGAAAAACTCATCACACGTTTTTCAGGCAGCCTACGTGATTGGTGGCATGCAATTTAAGAATACCGATAGGCTAGTTTTTTTGCAGAAAACTATTCTAGAATTCTTAAGCCAACTTTATATTGCGTTCATTGGCCCTACGAAACATCAAATTGATAATGCTCGTCAATGATTTCTAGCTGCAAAATGTTGTTCTTTCAAAATGAAAGATATGCAGGCTCATTATGAGAAGATGTCTAAAATCTTCTATCTGATCAAGGGACTTGATGATAATAACCTAAAGATGATGTTCTTGTTCTCCTTTCTGAGGCCCATTGCCAATAACACTCGGTTTTACATGACTGCAAATCACAAAAAAAAAAAAATGAAAATCGTACCCTTGGTGAGTTATTCTCTTTCATCAGGCTTAGTCATACCACCATCTGTGTTGAAAATGATTTTCTATAGCAGTAACTCAAAATGTGTAAGAAACCTATACAAGCTTTTTATGACCCGAATTTCCAGTCTCTATGTCATCCCTATGAACCCTACTCTTGCCACAAGAATCATCCCACTTACTATCCTCACCCATTGAAGAAAAAGAAGTCCAAACCATTTTGGAAACCAAAATGGTGTTTTCTCAAATGAAAAAAAATTCTAAAAGACAACTACTGACACAATATGTTTCATCTACAAAAAAACAAGGTCATTTTGCCAAGCAATGTCCTCAATAAGCCAAACAACACGTCAAGGTTCTTGAGCAAATTCAGCAACTTACGAATACTAAAGCATCAGATGTTGAATCTCTCTTCTCACTGGATGTAGACTATTCTCCTGATGCACTCATGGCTATATCTGACACCAAAGCCTTCATACTTAAGTCATGCCCATTGGAAAGTGGACTATACAGTCTTTCCCATGCTAAAGTCCAGGTATATCTGTCACCTTATCATAATCCAATCACTACGATTGCTCTAATTGATACCGGGGCGTCTGCTATTCTCATGCATCCTTTAGTATTACCATCTGAATGGTGAAAACCATTTCATCAAAATTTTAATATTGTGGGTAAATCTTCTCTGGCCATTACACTTATTAGTAAACCGGTCAAGATCAGAATTCATCCCTTTATCACTTTCAAGCACATAATTCTAGGAGCACCTATTCTTTCAAAAGATTTTATCATTGGATATGATCTTCTCTAACAAATAAAGAACCTCACTTGGACTCCTCAGGGATTAAGGACTACTACAACCTTCATTCCTTGGATATTTGTTGCCTCCTCTCGAATCCAACTAACATTTGATGATGATCGTGTTCTTTTGCTAAGAAGACAATTATCTGATCATTGTTGTGTTGAAATTCATTTTGACTTTCTAAGCAAATGCGATTTTCCCCCTAGAAAAATCCAACCTTTTTTGTTCAATTACCATTCAAGCTTAATAAAGATGTTAACCCTACCAAGGTAACCCACCATGGTATGCCCCCCTCACAGCTTACATTGGCTCTTCAAGAAATCAACCAGTTAAAATCTTAAGGTTTGATTGAACGTACAGATTCCCCTTAGGCATGTGAGGCCTTTTATGTTAACAAAAGATTCAAGCAGGTACGCGAAAAACTTAGGCTTGTAATCAATTACCAACCTCTTAACATCTTTCTTCAAGATGCTAATTTTCCCTTACCCAGACCCGAATTCTTTTTTCAACATCTTTCAGATGCCTAGATCTTTTCGAAGTTCGACTGTAAATCTGGCTTTTGGTAGCTTGGGGTTCATCCTTCTAACAGATCCAAGATAGCTTTTGTCCTTCTTGGCCATCACTACCAATGGACAATCATGCCATTCAGACTAAAAACTACGCCTTCACTCTTCCAAAAGGCTATGGCAAAGTTCTTCCGGTCAATTTAGCAACATTCTCTATTCTACATCAGCGACATCTTTTTATTCTCAAAGGATATAGATTCTCATGTTGTTTTGGTTTCGTAGTTCCACGATTTTTTTTACTACTTCTGGTCTCATGCTTTCAAAGAAAAAAATGTAATTATTCCAAACATCTATTGATTTTCTTGAAATGAATATCCAAGAAGGAAAGATTGCCATGCAACCATACATTTCCCTAAAAATTCTTGATTTCCCTGATATTTTACTAGACAAGCCTACCATTCAACAATTTTTGGGTTTTGTAAATTACATGGGGATCTTCATCAAAGATTTGTCTCAACTAACCAGCAAGCTTTCCACTTTACTTAAAAAAGTTCCTCCTCCATGGGATGTTTCTCATACTTCAGCCGTTCAAGCATTAATGCTTCGAGCCCAATCTCTGCCTCGATTAAAGATTCTAGGTTTCAGGTCTACGAATTCTTCAGACCGATGCCAGTAACAAGTATTGGGAAACGGTTCTTCTCGAGCAACTTCCTGATACTAACAAGACTGATATGTGGATACAAAAGTGGCTCTTTTGAGCAGTCTGAGCAACATTATCATTCCACTTTCAAGGAAATCTAAGCAGTGAAATGAGGTATTGAAATATTCCAATTCTTTCTTATTGGTCATGACTTTCACATTGAAATGGATATATCAAGCTTTCCCACAACTTCTCCGATGGGCAAATTGGTGTTTCTCATATTCTTTTACAGCTAAACATATTTTAGATAAATTTAACATTCTTGCAGGTTTTTTGTCCAGACATCATTTTTCACATTTCATCAGAGTAATTGGGTCTTCCTCCACCAATCCTAATCCCTAAGATGACATTCCTCCACCTTCTCCTTTGATGGAATTTATTGTCTCTCTCCTTGTTGAGCTTCAAGAAATAATCTATTGGAAAATTCCATCCCAACAAATCATTGATGGCCATCTCAAAATCATCACAAGAAAATATGGTATGTTTTTTGGGCACATTCCTCATCCTATTTTCCCTTTCCTTTTTCCAATTCGACTTGCTTCTTATTACCATTTGCCAAAAGAAGCTACTGTTACCTGATGGATGTTGTTAGTTCTTGATGGATTAGATTTAGTCTTGACAAAAATAAGCTTCGCGCTTATTTCTTCCAAATGCACATTTCATCTCATCGCTATCCCAACCCAATCTCACTTTTACAAATTCTTACTCCATTTTACGGATCATGCCCGTTGGCTTCAAATTTTTCAGGAATGTCCATATAGATATATCACTGCCATTTTTTATGTTCCTCTTTCCTCTCCATCTCAATTCACCACTATTGGAGATGATCCCATTGCAATCACAGAACAAAACTTTTATTATCAAGTTATTTGTTCCTATGCACAATTGTTATATTACAATCCTCATAGCCATCACTCTCCTGATATTAGACCTCCAAGATATGCATCTTCATGGCTTTTGAAGCTCCATGGTGGCCCCATTTTCACTTCTTCCAACAATTCCAATATGATTTGATCCATTTGAATCGAGTTTTTGAACTTAACACATGGAATCCTCAAACTAACATGCCCAAATATGCTTCTCTCCAGTGTGGCCAAGCAAGCCTAAGCAAGGCCCATAATCATTTCTACTCTAAGTTAAAGGCTCACTTTGAGCAATTCCTTAATAACGACCCAACTCATTTTATTGGTCTAGTTCATTGAGTCAATATCTATCAATGGACAGATTCGCCTAATGCATCCAGTTCATATGATGAAAACGACAATGCTTGAAGCATGCGCACTCATGTAAATTATTGTACTATCTTTTGTCGTGTTTCTAAATTATTGTACATTCTCTTGTCGTGTTTCTGAATTATGTTTACCTCGTCCGCGCACAAATGTGTACTTGTTATCTGCCACACTTTCGTGTCTCTGCAAGCATTAGTGTTATTTGGTCTATAAATTAAGGTCTCAAGTTTCTGTAAGATCATTGAGAAATTGGGAATGAAAATTTGAAGTTTAATGGCTCATTTCTCTCTTCTTTTACGAATTCTTGTCCTTGCAATTTGTGTTTCTGGACATTTGTTTACTGTAAACAAACTTTTTGTGACATCTCCGACGTTGAACTCTTTTATCTTTGGGATATCCAGTGTCAACAGGTTCTTACTGTTTCTCTGGCTTCCTGTACTTCATTTTATACCTCATCACCTGGCTCTTCTCCTTGGGGCCCCTTATCCCCAAGTTCCTCGGACCAGTAAGCACGACGATACTTAGCTTCCTAAGTAAGTCCTGCCTGAAAACCAGTATCTTTGTTTCCCATTTTCCATTCTTATCCACCATACCAGCAAATTGTTTAGTCAATGTGATCCAGCCCTGTTAGCCGAGGCAGGCGTTTGAAGCCATCTTTCACTCCTAGACACAAACTGTTGCTCGGTAAGAATTGATAAAAAGAATGGAAGCTTCTCTGGTCCTCAACACCTCTTCTCTTGAAGCCTCTTGCACCTCAGCCAAGATAGATGGGTTATATGAAGTAGAATACTTGCCTAATTCTAATGGAACTATTCCACTTACTGAACTTGTCCCCATTCTACCTCAGAATGTTTATACTCTTCCCTCTACCTCTTTTCATAAAAAAAAATTAAAAAGTTGTTCAGCAGACACACACCTCAAAGCCCGGTCAAAGAATATGTCCAAATATCCAACTTTAATGAACATCAGATCCCTGCTAATCAAGCTGAACATTTTTTCCCCGTTGCCTTACCCGCTTCTATTTTACCCCAATGGCGAAAAGACGGTTATACTCATCTTCACTATGGTGCAGTGAAAATGTCTATCACCTTCCATGGTAGAAAAGCCATAGAAGCTATTTCTCGAATAGCTCTTCTTGATTCCCGCTTTATTTGTTACTCTGATGCGGTTATAGGCACTATCCAAACCACCCTAAATTTTGGCACAATGTTTGTTATATTTTATCCAAATTTTAATGTGTCTTTGAAAAACCCTCATGCCTTTACCCTTCAAGCCCAATTGTCTGGAGCCCCTTAGATCCAAACTACTCTGGCAGCAACCATCCATTACCAGGTTGCTTATCGCGTCCAAAATCACGCGATAGATGTTCCCTACAAAGGATCTTCCCTTAATGGCTTCATGCTGCATATCAGCTCCCAAGGTGTTGTCTCACACACCTTCCTTCCGAGGACAATCCCTCCTAGTCAACTCCAGCAACTATTTCCACAAAGCTGGCTTACAAGCTATAAGGCTTGATTCTAGGCAAACAAAGTACGCTAGTCTACTCAGGCTGTTCATAGTAGGTGTCAAGACGGACTTGTCGAGACTACCTTTCCAACACCCTCTCTGGTGCAGTCACGACCTTCTTCTGTGGGCATCCAATTTGTTGATTTCGCAGATCCTCCTGCTGTTGCACACCATTGGTGTGATACATGTAATTGTCCTGATTGCAATCAGGATGCATTTGAAGTCAAATATGATATTGAGAAGTCGCGCCAAAAGACCATCCAACAGCTCTTAGCCGCTAGATATGAGTCTGGCGACCCAACAGTTGGTTTTATTGAATCACCATCAAGAAGGTATCAATACTATGTCTTACTTTCTGATTATTCTACTGATGATGATTTTGATGACCAAGTCAGTGGTAGAACATCTGATGATGAAGAAGACTACAATCTTGATGACAATAAATATGCCCCTGATAAGAGTTGTTTTATTCTCACTGAACATTCTGGTGCTTCTCTTCCACCATCTGGTATAGAACATTCTACTGACCCACTTACTAGCTATCCTCTTCAATACCAGATTAGACCTTCTAAAATCATGACACCTGAAGGACCAGCTCTTCAGACCCTTACTAATTTTGATGCAGTTTTGAATTGGCAGTCCAACAACGCCTTATACCAGAATGATCTTCTTCAATCCATTCTCCATAAACAACAGCAATCTTTAGCCCATCCAACTGCTCATGATCAACTTATTGCCTCTCTTCGAGCCCGTATTGACCAAGTTCATCACCAGCTTTTAGACCTTGCCAATTCCATTACCCATTATTCCAAGATCCAAACTGTCCTTGGCCCCCTTGAGCGTGAACATGAGTCCCTCAAGAATCAACTTCGTGAGCTTACAAACTCACCCCCTAATCCTCCAACAAACCCCTTTTTTACGCCTCACATTATACCTTCAGCCTTTAAACCACCTTCTTTTACCATGCCATCCCTTTTTCCTCCAAACTACCAACTCCATAGCAAATGGCTTCCTACTTGTCCTCCTCGACCACGTAGTGGTCTAACTTTTAAATCCTCATTCCAATAGCCACCTCTTGACCCTCCATCTCCTCCTAATGCCTATCACAATTCTCCACCTCGTTTTCCATCTGGGTCGAAAAGATAAGGGAAAAGAAAAGGTTGTTATGACCATTCCTCCCATTGAACCCGAGATCCAGGCTTCTTCTAAGCCCCAGCCACTTCCTGACATCTCAGAAATTCCCTTAAGTTCTTTTCTTGAATATATAGCTCGTCGTTATGATCAACCCTCTGTAGCCCTAGCCGACCCTATCCCTGATGACTCTCCTTCTGAAGTTTCTTCTTCTTTTGCCTCATCTACTTCTGATTCTTTCTCTGAACAATCTGATTCTTCCCACGACATCCTTGCGGCTGACTCAGGCCCAGGAGAATCCTTGCAAGCTAAACCAGAACCTACCAAACCTCCTCATGGACCTGCACCATTTCACGAGCATCCACCTGAAGAATCAGATGATATGGAATCTGACTTCCCTCCTCCTAACAGCAAACCCTCCAAATCTAGTGTTTTCCATACCTTTAATTTAGATTCTCTCCACTATGAGGACTGGCCATATTTTTTCAATGGCATGCTCTCATGGTGTCATGTCGAGTCTATCAATCATGGGGCAACTGATCCAATTATCATTGAAAAACTCCTCACTCGGCTCTCTGGAAGCATCCGAGATTGGTGGAATGCACAACAGGCTTATAAACAAACAACATTATTGCAACAAACTGCCAATAATTTCCTTTCATTGCTCTTTGAAGCCTTTGTGGGTCCGTCGAACCACCATGTCGGACAGGCACGAGAAAGATATCAAGCTACAAAATGTTGCTCATATAATCTCAAGACTATGCAACGACATTATGAGCAAATGTCTAAGTGGTTCTATCTGATTAAAGGTGTGGATGATGTCAACCTTAAGACGATTTTCTTCCTCTCCTTCCAAAACCCTATTGTCCAAAGAACACAAGAATACATGGCTACACATAAGAAGACCACGCAGGACAACACCTTAGCGCAATTATTTTCATACATCAAGAATGGCCACCAGGGTCTCTGTGTCCAGTTTGAAATTATTCAGCGTGCCCACAACCTGGGCAAAGCCTTCAGCCGTGCATGTCATGATGTTGTTCCCAAGTGCCATGCTTTTGAACCTTGCTTTTTGAAAAAGAAGTCTGTCTTCCCACACTCTTCCAAAGTCTCCAGACGGTACCATCATAAAGGACAAAAGAGATCAACATCTCGCAAAAAATGGAAGTTCTTACAACGAAAGCCTTTCTATGGCAAGACAGCTGACTCCCGATGTTTTATCTGCAAACAAAAGGGTCATTATGCAAAAAATTATCCTAAGAAAACTAAGCGCCATGCAGCCCTTCTTGAAAAAATTACAACACTGGCAGACACGGAAGCCTCTGATATCGAATCTTTATTTGAGTTCCAGGATGAATTCTCTCCTGAGGCTTTCATGGCTATCTCAAGGACTGAAGCCTTTGTTTTGAATTCCTCATCCTCATCAGTCAATGGCATCTCAAACTTGCCCCATGCCAAAGTACAGGTTTACCTCTCTCCCTACCATCATCCTTTCTCACTAACTGCTTTGATTGATACAGGTGCTTCGGCCACACTCATGAATCCCTCCCTGTTGCCTACTGAATGCTAGAAGCCCTATCGCCAAGCCTTCAACACTGCTGGTCCAAATCCACTGGCCATTACGCTTATCAGCAAGCCCGTAAAGATCAAGATTCACCCTTTGCTCACATTTAAACACCAAATCCTTGGCGCTCCAAGCTTGTCCAAACCATTTATCATTGGTTATGACATTCTCCAGAAGATTAACCATCTCACCTGGACTTTGCGAGGACTCAAAACGAATTTCACTTTTGTTCCATGGATTTCTTCTATTTCTGAAGGAACTCAACTTGCAAACTCTACCCAGCATTCTCCAATAATCTAAAGCCTGAGATCTTCATTGATCCAGGATTGTTGCGCAGAAAGCCACATAGTTTTCCTCTCCAAATGCAACCACCTGTTATGGTCTAATAAGGATTATTTTATTAAGCTTCCCTTTAAGCTTAATGAAGATATAAATCCTACCAAGGCATCTCATCCTAGTATGCCTCCTTCCCAACTCACTCTTGCAATTCAAGAACTTAACCAATTGAAAGAAGAATGATTAATTGAGCCAACCACATCTCCTTGGGCATGCGAAGCGTTTTATGTTAACAAGCAATCTGAACAGGTCCGTGGCAAACTTAGGTCGGTTATCAATTACCAGCCCCTTAACATCTTCCTCAAAGATGACAAGTTTCCACTTCCTTGACCTGAAATCTTATTCCAACATCTCTCTGATGCTAAGCTATTTTCAAAGTTTGATTGCCAGTCAGGATTTTGGCAGCTTGGAATTGAGCCAAAAGATAGGCCAAAAACTGCCTTTGAGATTCTTGGCTATCATTATCAATGGACAGTCATGCCGTTTGGACTCAAAACTGCTCCTTCTATCTTCCAACGAGCCATGAACAGGATCTTTTCAGAAATACAACATCAAGCTTTAATATATATTGATGATATCCTTCTTTTCTCTAAGGATATCTCATCACATGTTGACCTTGTGCAGAAATTTCGTGATATCTGTATTTCTGTTAGCCTCATGCTCTCTGAAAAGAAGATGCAGTTATTTCAAACTTCTATTGATTTCCTCGGAATGGAAATTTCAGCAGGACAGCTTACTTTACAGCCTCATATCTCACACAAGCTCCTAGACTTCCCAGATGTTCTACCAGATAAATTGACCATCCAGCAATTCTTAGGGCTTGTCAATTATATGGGTCTTTTCATAAAGGATCTTTCTCGGTACACAAGTAAGCTTTCTCTACTTTTAAAAAAGTCTCCTCCACCATGGACAGAAAAACAAACTACAGCAGTACAAACCCTCAAACTCAAAGCCAAACACTCCCACCATTACAGATACCTGGCCATGGTCAACGAGTTCTTCAGGCTGATGCCAGTGATGAATATTGGGGTGTTGTTCTTCTAGAAGAATCCCCAGATAACACTCGATATATCTATGGATATAAAAGTGGAGTTTTCAAGCCTTCTGAGTTACATTATCACTCCACTTTTAAAGAGATCTTAGCTGTCAAAAGTGGCATCGAAAAATTTTAGTTTCACTTGGTTGGCCATTCTTTTCTCATTGAAATAGATATGTCTAGTTATTCAAAAATGCTACATTTCAAATAGAGATCGATACCAAATCCTCAACTCCTCCGTTGGGAAAATTGGTTCTCTCTGTTCAATTTCAGAGTTAAGCATATTTTTGGGAAAACTAATGTTTTGGCTGATTTTCTATCCAGACACCATCACTCCCATTTCATTGGAGTAATTGGATCTTCTTCTTCAAATCCAGATCCCTCCGACGGTGCACATGTCCCTCCAGATATTATGACCTCCATATCTGCACTTCCTGTTGAACTTAGAGAAGCCATTTACTGAAAAATTCCAAACCAGCCCATTATAGATGGCCTTCTTAAAGTTTTGACTCGCAAACATGGCATGTACTTTGGCCATGTTCCTCATCCCGTAAAGCCCTACTTATTTCCTTTTCGCATTATTAGTTTTTATAACTTTCCAAGAGAAGCCTATTGTTTCTTGATGCATCTCTTACGTTCTTGGTCGATTGGTTTTTCCCTTGATAAGCATCTTCTGTATGCTTATCTCTTTTAGTTGCGGGCCCCTCACCATGAGCTTGGGCCTAATCAAACTAGATTTTACAATTTCTTATTAAAATTCGCCACCCATGAAAAATGGCTAGCCTGCCTCGCTGAATGGCCCCAAAGGTTTCTCACCATTGCCTTTTTTGCACCATTGGCCTCTGCACACATGTACAACAGTATTGGCGATGATTCCATTGCAACAGTTGAAGAAGAATGTTCCTACCAAATTCTCCGAGGATATTAATGATTATTATTCTTCAACACCCATAGCCGCCATAATTATCCAAGATTTGTTCCGGGCTGACGACACGAATTCTTTATGGCTGTTGAAGCCCCATACTGGCCCAGCTTCCACCAGTTCCAGTATTTCCAGTGAGACATGATCCGTTGGAATGAAACTACAGGAACCTCGAATTGGCCCAGGCCCACACCGCCATATCATTTTGGATTCCTGTATGGGCGTTCAGGCCTTAGTGAGCTCGAAAATCATCTTTGGGATATTTTGCATGAGCTAATGGATGAATACCTTATAGAACATGCCACTCATCCTGAAGATATCAATCGTGCTACCACTGCCCCACTTTGGCTCACCAGCTCATCCTCTTCAGAGGATGATTAGACTACACGGCAGTATGGACAAGACACATTGGGCACACTTGTCCCCGTCACTTCCTAATAATACTCTACTTTTGTTCAATAAGGCACATGCTACCTCCATTATTGCACTCTTTAGTAAAGATGGTCCAAGATGCTCTGTCAAAAGCAAGGTCGTACATGCTACTTTACATAAAGAACGATGCTCCACCAGCAGCACGATCAAGTGAAGAAGGCCTAATCATGCGTTAGTAGCTTTGTTCGATCCTACCCCAAGAGATCTATATAAGGCATTCATTTCCTTCTTGAAAGGCATTGAAGAGTGAAGTCTTAGTATTGAGTCCAGTTTTCTATAAGTATTTGTTTTCCAGTTTTCAATGTGTTGTGATGTCTCATATGTCTAAACTATTTGGTTTATTACCCCTTTAGCTTGTCATAGTCCTTGTAATTGTGTTTGTTGTAATAATAATATTCTGTCGATGTTTTTGCATGATCCTAGTCTGTGATGAGTCCGCTTCAGACTCTAAATCTTAATCTCTCAAAAACACAATTACAAGGACTATGACAAGCCAAAGGAGTAATACATCGAATAGTTTAGACATATGAGACATCACAAAACATTGAAAACTGGAAAACAAATGCTTATAGAAAACTGGACTCAATACTAGGACTTTATTCTTCAATACCTTTCTTGAAGGAAATGAACGCCTTATATAGATCTCTTGGGGTAGGATTAAACAAAGCTGCTGACGCATGATTATGCCTTCTTCATGTGATCGTGCTACTGGTGCAACATCGTTCTTTATGTAAAGTAGCATGTATGACCTTACTTTTGGCAGAACATCTTGGACCATCTTTACTAAAGAGTGCAATAATGGAGGTAGCATGTACCTTATTAAACAAAAGTAGAGTATTATTAGGAAGTGACGGGGACAAGCGTGCCCAATGTGACTCGCATTTGTTTTCCAGTTTTCAATATGTTGTGATGTCTCATATGTCTAAACTATTCGGTGTATTACCCCTTTGGCTTGTCATAGTCCTTGTAATTGTGTTTGTTGAGAGATTAAGATTCAGAGACTGGAGTGGACTCATCATAGACTAGGATTATGCAAAAACATCGACAGAACATTATTATTACAACAAACACAATTACAAGGACTATGACAAGCTAAAGGGGTAATACACCGAATAGTTTAGACATATGAGACATCACAACACATTGAAAACTGGAAAACAAATACTTATAGAAAATTGGACTCAATACTAGGACTTCATTCTTCAATGCCTTTCTAGAAGGAAATGAACGCCTTATATAGATCTCTTGGGGTAGGATCGAACAAAGCTACTCCTTCTTCACTTGATCATGCTGCTAGTGGAGCATCGTTCTTTATGTAAAGTAGCATGTACGACCTTGCTTTTGGCAGAGCATCTTGGACCATCTTTACGAAAGAGTGCAATAATGGAGGTAGCATGTGCCTTATTGAACAAAAGTAGAGTATTATTAGGAAGTGATGGGGACAAGTGTGCCCAATGTGTCTTGTCCATACTGCCGTGTGGTCTAATCATCCTCTGAAGAGGATGAGCTGGTGAGCCAAAGTGGGGCAGTGGTAGCACAATTGATATCTTCAAGATGAGTGGCATGTTCTACAAGGTATTCATCCATTAGCACATGCAAAATATCCCAAAGATGATTTTCGGGCTCACGAAGGCCTGCACGCCCATACAGGAGTCCAGAATGATATGGCAGTGTGGGCCTGGGCCAATTCGTGGTTCTTGTAGTTTCATTCCAACAGATCATGTCTTGCTGGAAATACTGGAACTGGTGGAAGCTAGGCCAGTATGGGGCTTCAACAGCCATAAAGATTCGTGTCGTCAGCCCGGAACAGATCCTGGATAAGTATGGTGGCTATGAGTGTTGAAGAACAATAATTGTTGATATCTTCGGAGAATTTGGTAGGAACATTCTTCTTCAACTGTTGCAATGGGATCATCGCCAATATTGATGTACATGTGTGCAGAGGCCAATGGTGCAAAAAAGGCAATGGTGAGAAACCTTTGGGGCCATTCAGTGAGGCGGGCTAGCCATTTTTCATGGTGGCAAATTTTAATAAGAAATTGTAAAATCTGGTTTGATCAGGCCCAAGCTCATGGTGAGGGGGCCGCAACTAAAAGAGATAAGCATACAGAAGATGCTTATCAAGGGAAAAATCAATCGACCAAGAACGTAAGAGATGCATCAAGAAACAATAGGCTTCTCTTGAAAAGTTATAAAAACTAATAATGCGAAAAGGAAATAAGTAGGGTTTTACAGGATGAGGAACATGGCCAAAGCACATGCCATGCTTACGAGTCAAAACTTTAAGAAGGCCATCTATAACGGGCTGGTCTGGAATTTTCTAGTAAATGCCTTCTCTAAGTTCAACAGGAAGTGCAGATATGGAGGTCATAATATCTTGAGGGACATGTGCACCATCAGAGGGATCTGGATTGGAAGAAGAAGATCCAACTACTCCAATAAAATGGGAGTGATGATGTCTGGATAGAAAATCAGCCAAAACATTAGTTTTCCCAGAAATATGCTTAACTGTGAAATTGAACTGAGAGAACCAATTTTTCCACCAGAGGAGTTGAGGATTTGGTATCGATCTCTGTTTGAAATGTAGCATTTTTGGAAAACTGGACATATCCATTTCAATGAGAAAAGAATGGCCAACCAAGTGAAACTAAAATTTTTCGATGCCACTTTTGACAGCTAAGATCTCTTTAAAGGTGGAGTGATAATGTAACTCAGAAGGCTTGAAGACTCCACTTTTATATCCATAGATATATCGAGTGTTATCTGGGGATTCTTCCAGAAGAACAGCACCCCAATATTCATCACTGGCATCAGTCTGAAGAACTCGTCGACCATGGCCAGGTATCTGTAATGGTGGGAGCGTTTGGACTTTGAGTTTGAGGGTTTGTATTGCTGTAGTTTGTTCTTCTATCCATGGTGGAGGAGATTTTTTTAAAAGCAGAGAAAGCTTACTTGTGTACCGAGAAAGATCCTTGATGAAAAGGGCCATATAATTGACAAGCCCTAAGAATTGTTGGATGGTCACTTTATTTGGTAAAAAATCTGGGAAGTCTAGGAGCTTATGTGAGATATGAGGCTGTAAAGTAAGCTGTCCTGCTGAAATTTCCATTCCGAGGAAATCAATAGAAGTTTGAAATAACTGCATCTTCTTTTCAGAGAGCATGAGGCCAACAGAAATATAGATATCACGAAATTTCTGCACAAGGTCAACATGTGATGAGATATCCTTGGAGAAAAGAAGGATATCATCAATATATATTAAAGCATGATGTTGTATTTTGGAAAAGATCCTAGTCATGGCTCGTTGGAAGATAGAAGGAGCAATTTTGAGTCCAAACGGCATGACTGTCCATTGATAATGATAGCCAGGAATCATAAAGGCGATTTTTGGCTTATCGTTTGGCTCAATTCTAAGCTGCCAAAATCCTGACTTGCAATCAAACTTTGAAAATAGCTTAGCATCAGAGAGATGCTAGAATAAGATTTTAGGCAGAGGAAGTAGAAACTTGTCATCTTTGAGGAAGATGTTAAGGGGCTGGTAATTGATAACCAACCTAAGTTTGCCACGGACCCGTTCAGATCGCTTGTTAACATAAAACACTTCACATGCCCAAGGAGATGTGGTTGGCTCAATTAATCCTTCTTCTTTCAACTGGTTAAGTTCTTGAATTGCAAGAGTGAGTTGGGAAGGAGGCATACTAGGATGAGATGCCTTGGTAGGATTTATATCTTCATCAAGCTTAAAGGGAAGCTTAATAAAATAATCCTTATTAAACCATAACGGGTGGTTGCATTTGGAGAGGAAAGCTGTGTGGCTTTCTACGCAACAATTCTGGCTCAATGAAGATCTCAGGCTTTGGATTATTGGAGAATGCTGGGTAGAGTTTGCAAGTTGAGTTCCTTCAGAAATAGAAGAAATCCATGGAACAAAAGTGAAATTCGTTTTGAGTCCTCACGGAATCCAGGTGAGATGGTTAATCTTCTGGAGAATGTCATAACCAATGATAAATGTTTGGACAAGCCTAGAGCGCCAAGGATTCGGTGTTTAAATGTGAGCAAAGGGTAAATCTTGATCTTTACGGGCTTGCTGATAAGCGTAATGGCCAGTGGATTTGGACCAGCAGTGTTGAAGGCTTGGCGATAGGGCTTTTACCATTCAGTAAGCAACAGGGAGGGATTCATGAGTGTGGCCGAAGCACCTGTATCAATCAAAGCAGTTAATGAGAAAGGATGATGGTAGGGAGAGAGGTAAACCTGTACTTTGGCATGGGGCAAGTTTGAGATGCCATTGACTGACGGGGATGAGGAATTCAAAACAAAGGCTTCAGTCCTTGAGATAGCCATGAAAGCCTCAGGAGAGAATTCATCCTAGAACTCAAATAAAGATTCGACATCAGAGGTTTCCGTGTCTACCAGTGCTATAATTTTTTCAAGAAGGGCTGCATGGCGCATAGTTTTCTTAGGATAGTTTTTTGCATAATGACCCCTTTGCTTGCAGAAAAAACATCGGGAGTTAGCTGTCTTGACACAGAAAGGCTTTCGTCGTAAGAACTTCCATTTCTTGCGAGATGGTTGTCTTTTTTGTCCTTTATGATGGTACCGTCTGGAGACTTTGGAAGAGTGTGGGAAGACAAACTTCTTTTTGCAAGAGCAAGGTTCAAAAGCATGGCACTTAGGAACAGCATCATGACATGCATGGCTGAAGGCTTTGCCCAGGTTGTGGGCATGCTGAACAATTTCAAACTGGACACAGAGACCCTGGTGGCCATTCTTGATGTATGAAAATAATTGCCCTAAGGTGTTGTCCTACGTGGTCTTCTTATGAGTAGCCATGTATTCTTGTGCTCTTTGGACAATAGGGTTCTAGAAGGAGAGGAGCAAAATCGTCTTAAGGTTTACATCATCCACACCTTTAATTAGATAGAACCATTTAGACATTTTCTCACAATGTCGCTGCATAGTCTTGAGATTATATGAGCAACATTTTGTAGGTAGATATCTTTCTCGTGCTTGTTCGACATGGTGGTTCCACGGACCCACAAAGGCTTCCAAGAGTGATCAAAGGAACTTATTGACAGTTTGTTGCAATAATGCAGTTTGTTTATAAGCCTGTTGTGCATTCCATCAATCTCGGAGGCTTCCAGAGAGTTAAGTGAGGAGCTTTTCAATGATAATTGGATAAGTTGCCCCATGTTTGATAGATTCGGCATGACACCATGAGAGCATGTTATTGAAAAAATATAGCCAGTCCTCATAGGGGAGAGAATCTAAATTAAAGGTATGGAAAGCACTGGATTTGGAGGGTTTGCTATTAGAAGGAAGGAAGTCAGATTCCATATGATCTGATTCTTTAGGTGGATGCTCGTGAAATGGTGCAGGTCCATGAGGAGGTTCGGTAGGTTCTGGTTTAGGTTGCGAGGATTCTCCTAAGCCTGAGTCAGCCGCAAGGATGTCGTGGGAAGAATCAGATTCTTCAGAGAAAGAATCAGAAGTAGAAGAGGCAGAAGAAGAAGAAGAAACTTCAAAAGGAGAGTCATCAGGGATAGGGTCGGCTAGGGCTACAAAGGGTTGATCATAACGATGAGCCACATATTCATGAAAAGAACTTAAGGGATTTTTTGAGATGTCAAGAAGTGGTTGGGGCTTAGAAGAAGCCTGGATCTTGGGTTCAATGGGAGGAATGGTCATAACAACCTTTGCTTTTCCCTTATCTTTTCGTTTGTGAGAGGACCCAGATGGAAAACGGGGTGGAGAATTGTGATAGGCATCAGGAGGAGATGGAGGGTCAAGAGGTGGCTGTTGGAATGAGGATTTAAAAGTTAGACCACTACGTGGTCGAAGAGGACGAGTAGGAGGTCGTTTGCTATGGAGTTGGTAGTTTGGAGGAAAAAGGGATGGCATGGTAAAAGACGGTGGTTTAAAGGCTGAAGGTTTAATGTGAGGCGTAAGAAAGGGGGTTTGTTGGAGGATCAGGGGTGAGTTTGTAAGCTCACGAAGTTGATTCTTGAGGGACTCATGTTCACGCTCAAGGGGGCCAACGACAGTTTGGATCTCGGAATAATGGGTAATGGAATTGGCAAAGTCTAAAAGCTGGTGATGAACTTGGTCAATACAAGCCCGGAGAGAGGCAATAAGTTGATCATTAGCAGTTTGATGGGCTAGAGATTGCTATTGTTTATGGAGAATGGATTGAAGAAGATCATTCTGGTATAAGGCGTTGTTGGACTGCCAATTCAAAACTGCATCAAAATTAGTAAGGGTTTGAAGAGCTGGTCCTTCAAGTGTCATGATTTTAGAAGGTCTAATCTGGTACTGAAGAGGATAGCCAGTAAGTGGGTCAGTAGACCGTTCTATACCAGATGGTGGAGGAGAAGCACCAGAATGTTCAGTGAGAACAAAACAACTCTTATCAGGGGCATATTTATTGTCATCAGGATTGTAGTCTTCTTCATCATTATATGTTCTACGACTGACTTGGTCATCAAAATCATCATCAGTAGAATAATTAGAAAATAAGACATAGTATTGATACCTTCTTGATGGTGATTCAATAAAACCAACTGTTGGGTCGCCAGATTCATATCTAGCAGCTAAGAGCTGTTGGGTGGTCTTTTGGCACGGCTTCTCAATATCATATTTGACTTCAAATGCATCCTCATCACAATCAAGACAATTATATGTATCACACTAGTGATGTGCAACAGCAGGAGGATCTACGAAATCAACAAAATGGATGCCCGCAGAAGAAGGTCGTGACTGCACCAGAGAGGGTGTTGGAAAGGTAGTCTCGACAAGTCCTTCTTGACACCTACTATGAACAGCCTGAGTAGACTAGCGTACTTCGTTTGCCTGGAATCAAGCTTCATAGCTTGTAAGCCAGCTTTGTGGAAATAGTTGCTGGAGTTGACTAGGAGGGATTGTCCTCGGAAGGAAGGTGTGTAAAACAGCACCTTGGGAGCTGATATCTAGCATGAGGCCATCAAGGGAAGATCCTTTGTAGGGAACATCTATCGCGTGATTTTGGATGCGATAAGCGACCTGGTAATGGATGGTTGCTACCATAGTAGTTTGGATCTGAGGGGCTCCAGACAATTGGGCTTGAAGGGTAAGGGCGGTAAAGGCATGAGGGTCTTTCAAAGACACATTAAAATTTGGATAAAATGTCACAAACATTGTGCCAGAATTTAGGGTGGTTTGGATAGTGCCTATAACCGCATCAGAGTAACAAATAATGCGGGAATCAAGAAGAGTTATTCGAGAAATAACTTCTATGGCTTTTCTACCATGGAAGGTGATAGACATTTTTACTACACCATAGTGAAGATGAGTATAGCCGTATTTTCACCATTGGGGTAAAATAGAAGCGGGTAAGGCAACGGGGAAAAAATGTTCAGCCTGATCAGCAGGGATCTGGTGTTCATTAAAGTTGGATATTTGGACATATTCTTTGACTGAACTTTGAGGTGTGTGTCTGCTGAATAACTTTTTAATTTTTCTATGAAAAGAGGTAAAGGGAAGAGTATAAACATTCTGAGGTAGAATGGGGACAAGTTCAGTAAGTAGAACAGTTCCATTAGAATCAGGCAAGTATTCTACTTCGTATAACCCATCTATCTTGGCTGAGGTGCAAGAGGCTTCAAGAGAAGAGGTGTTGAGGACCGGAGAAGCTTCCATTCTTTTTGCCGATTCTTACCGAGCAAAAGTTTGTGTCTGGGAGTGAAAGATGCCTTCAAACGCCTTCCTCGACTAACAGGGCTGGATCATAGTGACTAAATAGTTTGCTGGTAGGGTAGATAAGAATGGAAAATGGAAAACAGAGATACTGATTTTCAGGCAGGACTTACTTAGGAAGCTAAGTATCGTCGTGCTTACTGGTCCGAGTAACCTGGGGATAAGGGGCAGCAAGGAGAAAAGCCAGGTGATGAGGTATAAAATGAAGTATAGGAAGCCGGAGAAACAATAAGAACCTGTTGACACTGGATATCCCAAAGATAAAAGAGTTCAACGTCAGAGATGTCACAGAAAGTTTGTTTACAGTAAACAAATGTCCAGAAACACAAATTGCAAGGACAAGAATTCGTAAAAGAAGAGAGAAATGAGCCATTAAACTTCAAATTTTCATTCCCAATTTCTCAATGATCTTACAGAAACTTGAGACCTTAATTTATAGACCAAATAACACTAATGCTTGCAGAGACACAAAAGTGTGGCAGACAACAAGTACACATTTGTGCGCGGACGAGGTAAACATAATTCACAAACATGACAAGAGAAAGTACAATAATTTAGAAACACGACAAAAGATAGTACAATAATTTACATGAGTGTGCGTGCTTCAAGCATTGTCATTTTCATCATATGAACTGGATGCATTACGCGAATCTGTCCATTGATAGATATTGACTCAATGAACTAGATCAATAAAATGAGTTGGGTCGTTATCAAGGAACTGCTCAAAGTGAGCCTTTAACTCAGAGTAGAGATGATTATGGGCCTTGCTTAGGCTTGCTTGGCCACACTAGAGAAAAGCATATTTGGGCATGTTAGTTTGAGAATTCCATGTGTTAAGTTCAAAAACTCGATTCAAATGGATCAAGTCATATTGGAATTGCTGGAAGAAGTGAAAATGGGGCCACCATGGAGCTTCAAAGGCCATGAAGATGCATATCTTGGAGGTCCAATATCAGGAGAGTGATGGCTATGAAGATTGTAATATAACAATTGTGCATAGGAACAAATAACTTGATAATGAAAGTTTTGTTCTGTGACTGCAATGGGATCATCTCCAATAGTAATGAATTGAGATGGAGAGGAAAGAAGAGCAAGGAGAAGGGGCCGCAAGGAGAAGAGCCAGGTGATGAGGTATAAAATGAAGTAGAAGAAGCCGGAGAAACAGTAAGAACTTGTTGACACCGAATATCCCAAAGATAAAAGAGTTCAATGTCAGAAATGTCACAGAAAGTTTGTGTACAGTAAACAAATGTCCAGAAACACAAATTGCAAGGACAAGAATCTTCGTGTCCAATTGCATTAACCATGACCATTGGCTCTGATACCAATTGAGAGATTAAGATTCATAGTCTGAAGCGGACTCATTACAGACTAGGTTCATGCAAAAACATCGATAGAATATTATCAATATAGTCGGATACCATATACACGCATAAAGGTGGGGAAACCCTTAAGAAGTTTCTTCAGAGTCGGAGGTGTCACATACCAGGATAACACAAGCAAATCTACAGCAACATACAAAAAGTAAAAAGATGATAATAATAAGAATAATAGCCTAGATAGGAAGATAATGCAGAAAATTGTATTTAGACATGAAGAAGTAAAATTATCTAAAAACTCTAGAACTCGATGTTGAGATCTAAAGAATCCTTCTATTTATAAGCCAGTGGCTTCTTTTTTACAAAGGCCTCATAAGACATAACAAGACGTGACTCTGAAAAGCAAAAGACAACCAGACAACTCACCAAGGGACAATAATACATACAAAGACAACACACTTAGAACATAGTGAGCTGGAAATAAAACATAAGCACATGGACTCGGTACAATAATACAGCTTTATGATGTTTTATACAAGGACAAAAGACAATAATGGACAAGTTTCATTGACCAAAAGCAGGGACGAATAGCATCAACATCTAATCATCACTGTTGTCATGCTCACTTGGGCCAGAATCTGAGTCATCAACAGGCCATAGGAATTGCTATGCAGAGTGGAGAGAAAAGTATTCAATGGATGTGACCACGTTAGAGATATGTTGTGGATGGCGATGTGTATACTGAGCAAATAATTTTTTGAGGTCCATGTAAAGATGATTATGGGCCTGGCTTAGGCTTGCTTTGCCATACAATAGAGCAACATATTTGGGCCTTCTGCTTCGTGGATTCCATGCATCAAGATGGGAAGCTCGGTTCCATTGAATCAGATCATGTTGGAATTGGTAAAAGAAATGGAAATGAGGCCACCAAGGAGCTTCATTAGAACGGGGACGTTCTTGAGATCCACGAGGTAAATGAGAATATGGATTATAGTAAAGGAGATGACGATATGAACGAAGAATTTTGAAATGGAACTGTTGTTCACATTTACCAAGAGGATCATCTCCAATACTAGTACGGTCAGATGGGGAGGCAATAAGTGCATAAAATATGACAGTGAGATATCAGTAAGGCCATTCCTGAAGAAGATCCAGCCAACGCTGATGATCAGCAAATTGTAATAAGAACTGGTAAAACCGAGTGTGATCGGGGTCTGGCCAAGAGTACCGACAAGGAGGCTAGGAAGTAACTATACTCATCTAAAATAGATAAGCCCGCATATGATTTTTATCTAAACAAAAACCAATCACCAATCCACCAAGATTGGAGAATAATCATCAAAAAACAGTATGCAGCTTTAGGGAAATGATAGTAAGAAGGAAAGACAAAATGGAAATAGAAAAGGAAAAGTAGGGTGAGGAACAAGGCCAAAAATCATACCATGATTTTTAGATAACTATCAATCTTTGGTTGAGCAGGGATCTTCCAATAAATGAGTTCTCGAAGATCAACCGGAAGAGAAGCAATGAAAGACAAAAGATAAGAAGGTAAGTCAGAAGATCCATCAGAAGGATCAGGGGCTGACGAGGATGAACCAATAACTCCAACAAAATTAGAGTCAATGGAATTGGGATTTTTAGGACGGGAAAGAAAATCAGCAAGAACATTGGATTTTCCAGGAATGTGTCTGACAGTAAAAAAATACTGAGAGAATCAATTTGCCCATCGTAAAAGTTGCGGATTAGGGAGAGTTTTTTGTTTGAAATGCAACATTCGAGGGAAACTAGACATGTCCATTTCAATATGGAATGATGGCCAACAAGAAAGAACTGAAATTTTTCAATACTTCTTTTAACAGCAAGAATTTCCTTAAAGGTGGAGTGATAATGTAATTTAGAAGGCTTAAAAGATCCACTTTTGTAACCACAAAAAATTCTGCTATTGTTAGGAAGTTGTTCAAGCAAAACTGCACCCCAATGTGCATCACTGGCATCGGTCTGTAGATTGTGAGTACCAGAACTAGGGATCTTGAGCTTGGGTAGTATTTGTGCTCTAAGCTTGAGTTCCTGAACAGCCTTTGTGTGAGAAGAGTCCCAAGGAGGAGGATTCTTCTTTAACAATTCATAAAGCAAACTTGTAAGCTTAGATAAATCTTTTATAAAAACACTCATCTAGTTAACTAAGCTAAGAAACTGCTAAATTGTTTGCTTATCTGGAAGTATCTCAGGAAATTCAAGAATTTTTAGAGCGATGTGGGGTTAGAGGGTTATCTGGCCATCTTGGATGTTCATACCCAGAAAATCAATTGATGAAAGGAAAAGCTGCATCTTCTTTTCGGAGAGCATTAAACCAACACATGTACAAATTTCATAGAAAGTCTGAACCAGAGAAATATGAAATTTAGTATCCTTAGAAAACAGCGAATTCTGCTATATTGGGTGAAAAATTCTGGTCATGGCTTTTTGGAATAATGATGGGGTTGTTTTTAAACCAAAAGGAAGAACAGTTCATTGGTAGTGGTGCCCTGGAATAACAAATGCAGTCTTTGGACGGTCAGAAATATGAATGTCGAGCTGCCAAAACCTTGATTTGCAATCAAACTTGGAGAACACCCGAGCGTCGGAGAGATGCTGAAAAAGAGTTTCTAGTCTGGGGAGTGGAAACTTGTCATCTTGTAAAAAAATGTTGAGAGGTTGATAATTGATGACAAGACGAAACTTTCCTTGAACCTGTTCTACTTGTTTATTGACATAAAAAGCTTCACATGCCCATGGGGATGTTGTAGGCTCAATAAGACCTTGAGATTTTAATTGCTCAATCTCAATAAGAGCCAAAGCAAGCTGAGAAGGTGGCATGCAATGATGAGTAGCCTTTGTAGGATTAATGTCTTCATTGAGCTTAAAAGCGAGTTCAATAAAAAAAAACTTAGGATTAAGCCATAATGAAGAAGGACATTTTTGCAGAAAGTTCGTATGATTTTCAGCACAACAATTAGTGATAATATTTCGGCAAAGCTCGGTAATCCTGGGATCATCAATAACATAAATTGCTAGAATAATTGTGGAGACCCAAGGAATGAAAGCAGAAGGAGTCTGTAATCCTTGGGGAGTCCAAGTAAGTCTCCTGAGTTGCTAAATGACATCATATCCAATAATGAAATCTTTAAGCAAATTAGGAGCACCCAGTATTCCATGCTTGATGGTAAGAAGAGGATGCAAGCGAATATTTACTGGTTGTTGATCAGTGTGACAGCCAAAGAGGAAGAGCTTGCAGTATTAAAATTTTGGTGATATGATTTCCATCAATCAGACGGGAGCATTGAAGGATGCATAAGAATAGCAGTTGCTCCTGTATCAAAAAGAGCGGTGAGAGTAACAGGATTACGGTAAGGGGATAAATATACCTGGACCTTGGCATAGGGCAAATGAGAGATGGCATTAGTAGAGGATTCAGCATTAAGAACTAGAGCCTGTGTATCAGAAATTGCCATTAATGCCATAGGAGAGAACTCATCATCCAAAGAATAAAGAGACTCAACATCAGACAATTCTGTATCTGTGAGTTGTTCAATCTGGGAGATGATTTTTGCATGCTTTTTTGTCTTGCTAGGACAATTTTTTGCAAAATGTCTAGATTTTTTGCAAATAAAGCACCTGAAGTCAGCAGATTTCTTACAAAATTATTTTCTTAGTAAGAACTTCCATTTGGATTTTTTCGGGGATAAGTGATGTCTCCAATGCTTTCTTTTCCAGTGATGCTTCTTAGACTTGTGCTGCTTGGGAATAGGAAAAGTCGGGGAACCTTTCAAACAAGAGCAAGGTTCATATGGATGACATTTTCCGAAATAAGTAGGATCATCAGTCATACAAGTTTTTTGAATAGTTTTTCCCATCTTAAGCTGATGTTGGAAAAATAAGTGATCAGAGCAAAGTTTCATCCTGCCAAGCTGGATGAAAGAAAATAATTGTCCCAACGTACAATCTTCAAATTTCTTGTTAGCATTATGCATGTGAATCTTTGCTTTGAAAGATATCGGTCTTGGGAACGAATAGAAGAAGACCACCTTGAGATTATTATCACCATAACCGTTGATGAGGTAGAAAATTCGAGACATCTCAGCATAATGTTCTCGAAAATCTTTTTTTGAAAAAGTACAACACTTAGTAGAGAGAAACCTTTCTCCTGCGTGTTCTCTAACATGAAAAATAGGGCCGACGAATGTAGTATATAGATGATCCATTAATTCAAAAAAAGGTCGGTTAAGAAAATGAACCTGACGATATTGTTTGATATCAAACCACCAATCACGGAGACTACCAGAGAATTTTGTAACCAATTTTGTAATAACAAGATGATCAGTGAGGCCTTTGAGTTTTTCAGAATGACACCATGATAGCATGTCATGAAAGAAAAGAGGCCAATCGTCATAAGGTAGTGTATCCAAGTTAAAGGTATGAAAACCATTAGACTTGGTATGGCTAGGTGGATGAGAAGGAGGAGGGGATGGCCCGGCGGGTTGAGGAGGTCCTGGAGGTTGAGTTTCCATTTCTTCAGGCAGTGGATCAACATGGGATCTGCTTGATTCACCTATTTGGGATGCTACCAAAATATTGTCCGATTCAGATCCAGATGTATAAGAAGAGGAAGCGGAAGAAGTCAGATATTCATCATCTTCATCTTCACTTTGAGGAGTATTATGATGAACTCCAGGTGTGGGTTCATCAATCTGAGCAACATGTTGGAGAAAATCAGCCAGGGTATTTGGGGAAGGTGTATCAATGGTGAGAACCATCTTTTGTTTACCCTTGTCTTTTTGCCTATTGAAAAGTCGTTCAGTAGCAGCATGACGAGATGGAGCTTGGGGAGCCTTGGTTTTAAGAGGAGGTAACGGGGAAGGCTGTTATTTTTGCTGGGAAGCAAGCTCATAGTTAGCAGGGAAAAGTAGAGAAAATACAGAAGAGGGTTTCATTTGGGTAGGCACATAGTGAGGCTCATAAGAAGGGACAGCTAAGGTCTTGGCTTGCATATCTCGCAATTGAGCTTCGAGTGATTTTTGTTCTCTTTAGAGAGGAAGAAAAAGAGCAGAGGTTTCTGCATAGTTTTCTACAGAATTGGCCAGGTCCATTAATTCTTGATGGATTTGATCTAGATGATCATGAATAACAATAATCAGTTGCTCTTGAGAATCTTGACACTGGATAAACATATCCGGCTTTTGTGCCATAGCATCTTGTTTCTGGTCAATGGATTTGAGAAGATCATTTAGAAACAATGCATTATTGGATTGCCAGTTGAGAACTACTTCAGTATCAGTTAAGGGTTTTAGCTCCGGCCCAGATGGCATCACAATTTTGGTTTGTTTAACTTGATATTGCATAGGAAACCAGTAAAAAGATCTTCAGATCTATCATTAGGAGGGACCTGAGAAGAAACAGAGCCAGAAATAACATTGCATTCTGGAGGAACATCTTCAGAGATAAGAAAAAAATATTGAAAATGCCCTGAAGGGGAATCAATGAGACCAACTTGAGGATCTCCTGCTTCATAGCGTTCTTGAAGATTTCCTTGAGAAAATCATCTTTTTGGCTTCTCAGGAACATCATACTGTAAGTCAAAATCATAGTCCAAGCAACTTGAACACGTACAAAACGAATCCCATCAAATATGAGAAGAAGGTGCTTCTGTCATATCAACTACATTAACATCTGCTATTGTGGCTCGCAGGTGGGTCGTAGGATTGTCTAGAAAAATAGTTTCAACTAGTCCGTCAGAGCGCCGGTGATGAACAGCAAAAGAAGTTTGTTAGACTGTAGTTGTCTGAAAACGGGCCTCGTAGCTTGTGATCCATTTTTCAGGAAAAACCTTTTGTAATGTATCTAAAGGCAACGCTCTAGGAATAAAAGTATGGGTAACTGCTCCTTGGGAATTGATATCAAGCATCAAACTTGGAAGATTAGAGCCCTTATAGGGAACATTAATTGCATGATTTTGGACCCTATAGGCAATCTGATAATGAACTGTGGCAGCCAAAGCTGTTTGCACCAGAGGAGTACCAGCAAGTTGAACTTGAAGACTCAAGGTTGTAAGAGCATGAGGATCTCGTAGAGATACATTAAAATTAGGATAGAAAGTGATAAAAATTGTACCAGAGTTAAGTGTAGTCTGGACAGTTCCAATTACAGCATCTGCATATCTGATCATGTGAAAGTCAAGTAATGCAATCCTTGAAATAACTTTAGTAGCTTTTCTGCCATGAAAGGTAATAGATATTTTTACAGCACCATAATGAAGATGGTTATATCCATCTTTTCTCCAAGAGAGTAGCAAAGGATAAGGGAAAGTAAGGGCAAAGAAATGTTCACTTTGATCAGCAGGAACTTGGTGTTCATTAAAATCAGAAATTTAAACATATTCATTGAATGGGCTCTTAGGGGTATGCTTCTTAAACAAACTAGAAATCCTTTTGGAAAAAGTAACAGTAGGGATATGATATACTTATTGAAGGCGAATGGGAACAAGTTCAGTTAAGGGAACTATTCCTTGGGTATTAGGAAGATAATCTACTTCAAAAAGTCCATCAATCTTGCAAGCACTACAAGAAGTCATTATTCCAAAAAGGTTTGAATCAGGCATGATGAAGAAACAAGGTAAAACTCACCAAAGTTGCCAAAAGTACTATAAACGCCTGTCCATCGGCTAAGAAGTAAGGGGGCAAGGGTGAAAAACCAATGTTCTTCAGAAAAGATTAAAACCTTAGTCCTGAAAGAGAGGACTTATGGGAGATTGACTAGGTGATGGTGTGTAAGTTGAAGTAGTATCTGCAAAGGAAAGAGAAGGTGAAGAGACAAAAATTTCAGATAGAGGCAAATCGGCAGCTAAGAATACAAAGGAGCAATACAGAAAAGTCCAAAAGCACAGAGAACATGGACAATGATCTTCATGGAAAGAGGTAGAAAACATAGCTCGGATACCATATACACACACAAAGGTGGGAAAACCCTTAAGAAGTTTCTTCAGAGTCGAAAGCGTCACAGACGAGGATAACATAGAAATGGAGGATATATAGTCGGATATATAGTCTGAAACAAAAAACAGCAGGATGTCATCAATATCTATATATATAT
>JAJIYU010000951.1:0-41432 GCA_030144865.1 Tinospora cordifolia
AAATAGATTGGCCCAAGGGTTGTAGGGCTTCTTCTTGCTGCAGGTGTACCTTTTTTGGACAGCTCGTCCATCTCTTTCAATATAATATGTTTACTTTCAAAAAAAAAAAAAAAAAGAGTAAGAATCTACCTTTGACAGTCGGAGCTGAGTCTGCCTATCCGTCCTCGATAGCAAATACTCGGGCCGGATTCTGTCAGCCTTGCTGTTGCCATTGTTGGGGTTGCCTTTGTTGCGGCTGCTATTGTCCACGTCCACTTTGGTTTCTCCCCTAACTATTATTCTGCCCTTGAATTTGTATCTGTGGTCCGTGGTTTTGACAGTCCTTGGCAAGATGTCTCTTCTGCCCACAGTTGTAACGTTATCCTTCTCTTCAATCTTGTTGCTTATCAACTTTTCCTTGGACCTGTTGCCTTTGAGATTGATTCCGATTCTGTTTCTTTTGGTTCCCTTGAAACTTTTTGCCATTGCTCGGTCTCTTGCCGTTGTTTCTCAACTTTAGCTCGAAGTTGATCTCTTGTTATGTCAGTAGTGCTTTCTCCACTACTTCTCTTTAAGTCTGTAGACCTATTGGGTTCACCACTCTACGAATCTCAATCTTTAGGCCTTTCGCAAACCTGCAAGCCTTCATTTTCTTGTCCCTAATTAGTTCAGGTGTGAACTTAGCCAATTCAGTGAACTTGACCTCATATTCAGATACCGTCATGTCTCTCTGAGTCAACCTGATGAACTCAGACTCCGTCTGCTCTTGTGTAGCTTTTGAAAAGAATTTATCGTAAAATATCTTTCTAAATTCTTCTTAGTTCATTTTGCAAGGTCTCTTGTAAGGGTTTATCTGTTTTGTATGGACATCTCGTCCAAACTTCCTATCTTACATTATTAATAATATTTCAGTTTCTATTTCAAAAAAAAAAAAATTCTTCTTAGTTCATGTTTTGAACGTCAGTGTTCGCATCTGTCTTCAGCTTCCACGACCAACTCCTGGTTGGTCTCTTAAATTAATGTGTGGCCAGCGTAACTCTACGGGGTCTTGTAGCCCTTAGAACATCCATTTGCTTATCTAACTCTTGGTGCTAGTGATCTGTAGCTATGTTGCTAGATGTACCATCAAATTGGGATGGGCGGAGTTTTTGTAACTCAATCAACATTGCCTTCTGTTCCTTGTCCTCAATTTCTTCTTGCACCCTTTTACGGACTAGAACTTGTGGCATGGGCGCCGGTTGCTATACTGGTATCTGCTCCTAGGGTGGGGCTTGTATCTGTGGCTTTGGTGTTGCCTGCGCTTGTATCTGTGGCAACGACAATATCTCATGATCTGCATGGGGACTCGTCTGGTAATCTCATCCCAGAACTTTGGAGTCAACACAACCCTAACTTGAGCCTCGGTTTGATTAATTTGTGCCCTCTGCCTTGCGGTTTAGTCTCATCGGACGCGACAGCTCTCGTAGCATGGCTCTTAGATTCGACCATTTATCTACAACCAAAAATTCATTTAGTCATCATAAATTGATCGAAGAAATCCCATGTATATAGAGTGTTTATTTCATTCGTACTAACATGACTTTAGATTCATGTTTCTAAGTCTTTGTTTGTTCACTGGCCTATTGGTTTAGGCTTCTAAGTCTACAATGAATTGTTCTTTTCTGCGTGTAGGATTTGGTCTCAAAATTTAAAACATATATGTATTTTGACAATCTTTATATATGTAAAACATGCAAGTAAATAATCTCATATATCATCACAAATAATACACTAGCGTAATAAGATTCCGAGCTTCCACCTATGGCTCCGGGTTCGAGCGTCTCATATCACTCTTGCCCATTAACATAAATTTTCACTTAGAGGTCTCACTACACCTAAACAATTTCGCGAGTGTCTCGATGTTCAAGGCTTCTAAGCCCCATTACACTAGACCGTCCCACACTAGCCTAGCATATGGAAACGAGTTCGTCCAAAGCCAACGATCACTCACTAAACATGGTCTGTCATTCTCCGAGTCCAAGATTCTTCCATATCCCTGAATTCCTATGCGTCCCATACCACATAGAAACCAAAGATACAAGATCCTCCCGATCTCTTGTCCTAACCAAACAAGTGTTTCGTTTTATGCGTTACCAGTCTCTAGCTTATGTCATAAAAGCTTTTATTCATGATCCACCGTGCAACCTTGACAACACCCAAGCTATACCTAAGGTCTTTCCCTAGACCTAAGTATGCAATATTTTTACTGCCTTGCTCCTACGTAGGATCAACAGTTCATAGTCTATACTTTAGACTCTAGGCTAGTGACTTACTGACTGAGTCACTGACTAATGAACTAATTGAGCTACTGATGAGCTCTACTTGAGCACGTCACTAGACTGTTACCACCTTTGGCCTCAGTCTGGACTTTTATCGGCAAGTTACTGACTGAACTCTTTTCCAGCGAGCCACTAACTAAGCTCTCCCTAGTCCCTAGTGAGCTACTGATTGAGCTTTGATACCACCTTTGTAACATCCTAACTCCTGAATCTTGTCGCATATGCCACTGATTGGACGTCTTCGTCTCTCATCCAGCTAAGACAGAATCATGCGATTACTCCCACCGTCAGTATTTGGAGACTGGGACGTTATTTGTGTTGTTTCCTTTCTCACACCATCCCAATAACATATGAGAGTACAGAAACATAAACAATAATATCATGCATGACTTAAAATAGGAATGACATGTCTAAAAATAATAACATGATTAAACTCTAAGATAAATAAAATACTCAGACCCTGTGCCTAAGTTCAAATGAGTTAAATAAAACAAAGACTTGGCCCCATGGCCTGGTTTAATAAACAAAAACATGAATTAAATACAGGTCCCATGCCCTACAACAGAAAGTAGTAAATGTTCTATTAACTCCTACTTATCCTCGATAGTGAGGACATCAATACTATAAAATTTATCTCTGTCGCTTATTAGCGCTCATGTCTCCAAAGGTTACTTGAAAAGAGACCCGCCTAAAGCTAGGAATAGCCACGATGATGCTGAACTTGAGCGTAGTATCCTCATTATCGGGCCGGTACGTGGTTCATTCACTTAATCGTCTTAAATTAGTGACCACAAGTATTTTCACACTTTCAGCATCCAATATTGATGGCAATGGATATAAATAAATAATTCATCATGCTTATAGTCACATAAGACATACTATTCATTACATTGCATGCATAGCATGGATTCTAAACTGTAATAAAAATTCATACAAGGTATGGCATGCTATGAATCCACAAAAAGGCAACCAAACATTCATATGAGACACATACATTCCTAGTATGCTTCTCAACAATAAATAACGGTAAATACATAGTCATATTTCATATTCAAACCAAAATAATGCTAAAGAGTTTCAAGTAGTCACTTCCACTAGTTATTTTGCTCCTCGCGTTCTAATCTTTCTTCGGTTGTTACAAATTCTCAACCTAATAATTTACCATGCACATCTTCGTCAGTATAAGTATTCGCACTGTTCTTAACTCCTAAAATAACTATTAAGTGATCCACATGACATACGATATGCAAATAGGTCATAACTGTCAAATACCATAGTGGTTACAATTTCGTGCATGAAAAGTTTGATAAACTAATTGTTTATCGTATTATTGCGGTACTCCCAGTGTTACTGCGGTAACACGAGGTTGTTTTCACTTGTGTAGGGTACTATTGGGTTAACACCTCAACATTTACGAGTTATTTTGGAAAATCGCATCCCGTGAGTGTTTTCGTTTCCCTCGTGACTGAGACTTTGACATCTCAAACCTACGATTCAAAGATAGGTATTTCAGTGGGTAGAAGTATTTTATACCTTTGAGTCGATTGTTCTTCTTCTTTTCGTTTTCACATTTACGAATGTCCCACGATTTGGTCATGTCCTAAAGATTGAACAACTCATTAGAAATTGTTTCAGTTGCTTCTTTGCATGATAACACATAACAAGGGATCGTTATAATAATCTCTTACCTAATGAAACACTTAGCACAATGGTTCTCTTGAAAGAGATCGCTGCACCTCCTCGCGACACACTTAGCACAGTTGCTGGTTCTCCTGAACGAGATCGCAACGCCCCGTTTGCTTCTCTCTCACGGGTGTTTCTTGACGAGAAAACGAAATTTGTGAAACTGTGTTTTGTGGGTAAGAAGTAGATGAAAGAGGCGCTAGGGTTTCGTTTTGCTCTTGGGGTTTTGAGCACGGTGAGCGGCGAGCAACTGCGAACAATGGAGATTAGGGTTTCTGTGTGTGTTATAATATATAGCCGAGTTAGGGGATTAGGATTTTGCGCATAGACAAGTCGATGCCCTAACTTCCATTTCTGGTTTTCAATTGCAGAACTGCGTCTTAATATTGCCCTAATCGTAGGACTGCGATCCCGGATTGCAGTCGCACGTCCTAGCCAAATTCATGAGTTTTTTTGCGCAGGACCATGGTCTTCCTGACCAAGGACCCAGTTCTTACAGGGACCACTTGTTCTCACGAGTTCGAGACGTAGGACCGTGGTCTCCCCTCACAGGACTGTGGTCCCAATTTTGGGGACCACGATCCTTGTGCGCAATTTTTTTTTCCTCTTTGTTTCTAGACCTTGGGTTATTACACTTGGGCTGGTCGATGAGCTTGGGTCATCTTAATTGTGCAAAGGAGATCCAAAAGAAATTGCCTAACCAGTGTCTTTCTCCCTCTTGGTGCTGTTTGTGCAGGAAATTAGAGGAAGATGTGAATCATGTCTTTGGGAGTTGTGACATGGCGAGAGACATATGCTAGAGATGGAAAGATAAGTTACATATCCTGGAAACCCCAACTGTTGAAACTTTATTATCTAGCCCTCCCTCAGTTCCTACTTCCATGAGGAAGTATTGGACTTGCATACTTTTTACAATTTTTTACATGCTTTGGGAAGCTCTGAATAGGTTGATATTTTGAGAATGCTACAATAAATGCAGGTGACATTGGGAAAGATCTAACATCTTATTTGCCATTGAGGTATTTTAAATTAGGTGTAAGATATACCTTTGGAGACTAGGTTAAAATTGTTTCAACATCCTGCAAATGTTGTATCGGTGATGCATTTTCTGGATATCTCATCCATCTTTTTGTTATTTTAATATAACTGATATCGTTTCTCTTAAAGAAATAGGGATTAGCTCTATTTACACAGTCTTATAAGCAACCGTTTGTAATTGGCCAGATCAGTGAATCTCCTCCGCAAAGTGTCTGCATAGTTCAACTTATCATGGGCATAGTCCTCTCTAGAAATTTGGATTTTGAAGTAACATAAGTATTCCATATGATTAATGAGTGAATAAAGGTAAATGAGGTTCCTGGATAGATAAGGAGGATAATTGGAGGAAAGATTTTGGGAAGTAGGCACTGGAGGGGCCCATTGGCAAAAAAAAAAAAAAAACCCTGTCGACTTCATTGGATGCTTGGATTAGAGTGAGAATCTCATGAAAAGAGGAAGTTTCTTAACTTTCCCCAGTAAAAAGATTCCTTTGTAACTGGATGAATCAAGCTCACCAGGCACAAGAAAGTTAGAAATTGGAGGGTTTAGGAGGTTAGAAAGTCTATAGCACAGTAAAAGGGAATTAAAGCCAGTAGACCGGGTTGATCAAATGGCATAAGGTGAAACGGTCTATTTTCAAAAAAGTAGACTAGGCTGATCAAATGGGAAGAGGCCGGATGGAATACTGGGCCAGGGAACAGGAAAATTGGGGGGGGGCCCGAGGAGAGTGTCAAGAAGTATGGAAGAAAGCAGGCCCAAAAACGGACATGGGCTGCAAAAAGCATTACGACCCATTATTCATGTTTACCAGAGGAAAAATAAGAAAAGCCCTGCAGCTATGAAACATACTGAAGCCCACTGGGGAAAGATGACACAAGGAAACGAGACGGATCTGGGTACGAAATCAGAATACTTGGATCCAAGAGACCGCGATGGCTCTGAACGAGTACCAGAAACTCAAAACATGGAAGCTAACTTTACTGGAGCAGATACTGGGCCAGGGAGTGGAACAGAACCACAGGACGAGGAGGAGCATCCCCAGGTATGCACCTCTGACTCAAACTCTTCTGCATCCTCTCCCTCTTCTTCAAGTGAAACAGAAAGCGATCTACATGAGATGGAATTTAGCGAAGAAGATAAGGATGGGTGGCAATCCACTGAGAATGTAGCTATACACCCGCACAGAGGGCCAGTTTCAGAAGGGGAGCAGCAAATGATGAACGAATATGTAAGTAGACAAGGCGAAGAAATAGAACAGCAGAAAGAGTACAAGAGGGTTAGTAACTTTCTGCTGTCAATCAACGCGCAATTGATGCAGGTTCAATAAGCGCGTAGGATGGTCCAGGGGCTTTTATGTCTACTAATGAGGATCTTAAGTTGGAATATAAGGGGATGCGGGCCCGAGCAGAAGCAAAGACTCATCAGGAAAACAATCTTGGAAGCGCGAGCTGATCTGGTTGCGATCCAAGAAACCAAGAAGAAAGAGGTGGATTTAAGATTGATCTCTCAGTTATGGAAAAAGAAATTTGTGGGGTGGGAGAGTCTTCCAGCCGAGGGTACAGCGGGTGGAATTCTGATTATGTGGAATGCTCAAAGATTAAAGGCGATTGATAGAGTGGAAGGGATGCATTCATTATCCATTAAGTTCAGTAGTGAGGGAGAGGAAAACTGGTGGTTCACAGCGGTGTATAGTCCCTGTGACAATCAAGGAAAGGAGAATTGTCTAATAGAGCTTGCGGCGTTGTCTGTCAATATCTGTGCGCCATGGTGTATGGGATGGGATTTCAATATGATTAGAGCTATTGAGGAGAGGAGGAATAATCAGGAGATTAAGGAATCCATGAGAATGTTCGATCTCTGGATCCAGGAGATGGCTTTGTTTGAACCTGATTTGAAAAATTTGGCTTACACTTGGAGCAATGGAAGAACTAACCCAGCCATGTCAAAACTGGACAGATTCTTATGTAATGGGGAGTGGTGCGAAAGGTATCAGCAGCAGCAAGTTTGGGGCCTGCAACGGCTAACTTCTGATCATTGGCCAATTCTGTTGGACATGGAAATAGGGAAGTGGGGGCCAACCCCTTTTCGGTTCAACAATGAATGGCTAAATCAGCCAAGAGTTATGCAAATGATAAAGGAGGAATGGGAAGCTGATAATGGAAATGGATGGATGGGATACAGAATCATGCAGAAACTCAACAATTTGAAAAGGAAGTTGAGGAATTGGGCTAAGGTCACACCAATGAAGATCGAGCCAAACAAACTGTGTTGAGAGAAAAATTGGAAGAAGTGGACAGAAGATTAGAAAAAGAGGATTCAGAGCATTGAATGTAGACAGGAACGGCTGTATCGCCAACAGGCAAAAATAAAATGGGCTAAGGAAGGAGAGGTGAATTCTAGATTCTTTCATAGAATTCTGTCAATCAGAAAGGCTCGGGCTACAATCTCAAAACTGGAAGACAATAATGGCAAGTTAGTACAAACAGAACAAGAAGTTCATAATGTAATTCTGAAGTATTTTTCTGAGCTAGTGAAGGAACCTAGTACTACAAAATGGACTGTGGAAGGGTTGGAATGGCAACAGATCCAGAATGAGGATAGTATATGGCTGGAAAGGGAGTTTGAGGAAGAAGAGATCCGTGAGGCAGTTTTTAGCTGTGATGGAGGAAAGGCTCCGGGCCTGGATGGGTACACGATGGCATTCTTCCAAAGGAATTGGAATGTAGTCAAAACTGATATCATAGCTTGTATGAGGGAGTTTCATTGTGATGCTACTATCAACAGGAAAGTAAATGAAACATACCTATGTCTCATTCCTAAAAAGTGGAACCCAACAAGGATTGGAGATTTTAGACCAATTAGCCTCACCACAAGCTTATATAAAATAATTGCTAAAACTTTGGCAAATAGGTTGCGCACTGTACTTTCTCAAACAATTAGTGAAAATCAGATGACATTTGTGGAGTCGAGGCAAATTACAGATGCAATCCTAATTGCTAATGAAGTGGTGGAGGAGCACAGAGTGAACAATAAAAAAGGATATGTTCTTAAGGTTGATCTAGCTAAGGCTTATGATTCTGTTCGATGGTCCTTCTTGGATACTGTCCTTCAAAAGAAAGGATTCGGCAGTCAGTGGAGAAAATGGATCCACGCATGTCTAAAAACAGTCAATTTCTCAGTGTTCATAAATGGAAAGCCACAAGGAAAGTTCAATGGGTATAGGGGTTTGAGACAAGGTGACCCATTGTCTCCTTTCCAGTTCACAATTGTAGCAGATTTTTTAACAAGGATAATTCAAAAATCAGTCCAAACTGGCAAGTTTGAAGGTTTAGAAATTGGGAAGGAGAAGGTAAGGCTAACTCATCTTCTATTTGCGGATGACTGCCTAATCTTCATGAAGGATAAAGAAGAGGAGACTAAGACGGTCAAATAGATTCTTGAGACCTTCAGCTTCCTGACAGGAATGAAGATAAATGGGAATAAAAGTCACTTGTTGGGAATGAATGCACAGATTGCTAATCTAGAGAATACAGCGAACTCTTTAGGAGTTCAATCTGGAAGTTGGCCTACAACTTATTTGGGTCTTCCTTTAGGGGGAAACCCAAACAAATCAGTGTTCTAGGAGGCTATGGTTCAGACAGTTCAGAATCGCATAGCTGGGTGGAAGAAAAGTTACCTATCAAGGGGAGGGCGGCTTCTTCTTATCCGAGCAGTTCTAGAGGCCCTTTCGACCTATTTTCTATCTATTTTCAGAATTCCAAAGGCTGTGGCAATGATCATAGAAGGAAGGATGCGAGATTTCCTTTGGAGACACGAAGATTCTACCAAAGGACAAAATTTGGTTAGTTGGAGACAGGTTAATAAACAGATAAAGGAAGGGGGATTAGGAGTGAGAGACCTAATAAGGCGCAATATGGCTTTAAGGGGGAAATGGATTTGGAGGATGATGGAAAACCCGAATGCTATGTGGGCTCAGATAATCCGAAGCATTCATGGATCGGTTGCCTGTGGGAGGAAAGCAGGGGTTTGCCGAAGGGTGAGTCACAAGGCTCCTTGGAAAGATATCCACAGATTATATAAGTACTTTAAACCCCACATTATGTGGAAAATTGGAAAAGGAGATGCGGTAAAATTCTGGGAGGACAAATGGTGTGGGCACAATAAGTTAAAGGACAGTTTTCCAAATATGTATAGATTATCACAGAACAAAGGTGTAGTACGTGAATTCTGTATCAGTAACAGGACGAATGGAAGGACCCAATGGGGATGGAATCTCCACATATCCAGCAACATAGGAGAGGAACATATGGAGGAGCTGGGAGGGCTGTTGGAGATTCTACAGAACTTTCACCTCAGCAATTTGGAAGAGGAGGATAGGCCAATATGGATGAAAGACCCCAAGAAGGAATTTTTAGTGCGATCCCTGTTGGAGGGTATAGCAGACCAAAATGGTCAAGAAAGAAACTATAACAACACTACAACAGAATTTATATGGAATATGAAAATCCCCCTAAAAGTGCGGTTTCTCATGTGGATTATCAGCCTTAATAAGTTGCAGACAACAGAAAATATCCAGAAAAGATGGCCAAATCATACACTTAACCCTTCTATTTGTATGCTGTGCAGAAGGAGCGAGGAATCAACTATACACATCTTAACTGAATGCGATATGGTGAAGTATATGTGGAGGGAATGGAGCAAAGTTAACAGCAGTTTTGTTTCAACTACAAGAGATAATCTGTTTCAGTTTCCAGAACAATATTAAGTTAGCCTTAAAACCTTACAGGAAGGCTATTCTAGCGGCAGTTTGGTATGCGCTTTGGGAAGAAAGGAACCAAAGAATATTTTCTATAACAAGACTAGATCAGAAAGGATGGTGTGGGAGCCGTCGAACAACCTTTTTGCTACTTGGATTCATTGTACAAAATTAGGTCTAGGATACTCATATGGTGAATGGGTAGGAAATGGTCGGAACATTTTACAAACTTTTGAAACTTGTACTGGTTTGTAATCACGGATATCTCATCCGGTTCTTGTAATTTTTATTATATTAATATAAGTTTCTATTTCAAAAAAAAAAAAAAAAAGCCAGTAGTATGACACCTTTTTTTATTTTTTATTTTTTGGGACAAGAAACTAAAAATAGATTATATTGATAAATAGCAACATATGCAAAAAAGGAGGGACAAAGAGTGTCTTCAAACTACATGGATTTGGGGTATTGTGCTCCAATTAATATACTACTCAATGTATAACCCAATGCCAACTTGGTGGAAGTTATCCAAGTGGCAAACAATTGAACTGCATTTGCCAGATAGTTTTACAGGCATTGGACCTATCCCTAAAGATTTTATCTTTCCTTTCCTTCGGAACATACGGAAAATTAGCATACAATTATATTTCCAGTACAACTTAGTTTCACAATTTTCATGGAATCAGGAGGGAACCAGAAAAGAGAATCAAAATCTGGCTAAGGGATAACTAAATGTGTCTGTCCGAAAAGCCACAGTTGCTTGACAGACTAGCATTCTTGGAATATGTGCTGAATAATCACTTTCATTCCTGTATAAACAACACCAAGACGGGGACATCAAGAGACAAGGAATCTTTCTTTGAAGAATAGAGTGGCAATTAAGTTTCCTATGGGCAAGCAATTAATCAATCAATAATTTTTGACTTTGGAAGGGAAAGGTTGATTCCAAATGAAGTTTAAGAAAAGGGAATGGTTGGCATTAGTTTAAACATTGTGGGGAAAAGATTTGGAGGTACAGGGAACAAAGTTACTACACTATATATCATCCCAGAATTTAGTAGAAGCATTGATTCCTAGTTTAAGGTGAGGAATGGAATAGAAAGAATGGAGGAATGAATAAATTTCCATGAAAGGTGGCTTTTGTGGGAAATACCCACATCTGTAGAGTTATGGAAAAGTCCATGCCTACTCTGCACTACCTTTGCAGTTTTGCCCTCAATGAATCCCTCTCCTTGAGAAATCTCCAATGCCACTTCCTGCAAGAGCTTTGTTCTTGAATCTTCACACTACTAATACCCAAACCCCCATGTCCAATCCTCCTACAAACCACATTCCGCCTCACTAAACAATTTATTATCTCCCTCTATCTGTCTCTTTCGACAAAAGTTTCCTTAACCTTCAATCCTCCATGCTGCCAATCTAGGAATTTTAAACATAGAAAGATTGCATGTGGGAATTTCATTCAACACAATGTTGATGAGACTTACACCGGTCATATTCTTAAGAAGTTGCCAAGAATACGAATTAACATGTCTGTTAATGGGACTTACATTAGCCTTGGACCTTTGTAGTATATACAATTTAGGTGAACTTAGCATCTTGCTCTTGAGCCTTTATGGTATTACTTAATCTAGTAGGTTTCTAGAATTTTTATTTTTTGTGGGATTTACTAATTCTTTCTTTCACTCTCTCTCAAAATGATTTGTTTTCCTTTTAGGCTGATTTGATTGAATATTTTGAAAGAAGGTTTGATATTAGAAAAGTTTCTACAACTGAGACTTTACTGGTTGAGGTTTATTTAACTAACTAGTAGCTGATCAATTCTACATTCATTTAACAATTGACCAAGATATTGTGGTTGCTTGAATTGTTCTTTTATCGGTGAATGTTTTATTATCAATCAAATCAATCCAATTGAAATTTAAAGGTTTTACGAAAGAGATCAAGACCAAATAGTATAAACGGTACTATACTGATTGAATGGTTAGCCTCTTTTTTTTTTTTGAAAAGAAAAGACAGAATTCTTTCATTAAAAAACTGGGGGATGAATATACCGCAGAGAAACTGCAGGCTGTACAACAACGAGAAGACAGAACCAGCAAAAAACCATGGCCCTCCTACACTACTTCGTGCAAAATATTGTGCCAATTTAAAACCAATCTCCAAAGGATAGACCTTTCCCTAATTTACTAACTGCCACCCAAGAAGCAAAAAGACTTTCACATCGTTGGAGGATTTCGTCCACTGTCTTCTCTTTCCGCTTGAATACTCTTCTGTTTCTCTCCTTCCAAACCAAATAGAGAATGCCAAACGGACACACTTCCAGTAACTAGAAAATGTTCAAATTCTTGTTTCATTAGGTACCAAAAATAATTTGTTTTCGTGTGGGGCTTTAAAATTTGCGTGCTTTTATCTTCCTTATGGTAGCACAATCCCCTTACGCATGTATTGTTCTCGCCAGCTGACTTGCACAAATAACACTAAGAAGGAGATAAGCATCTGTTTGGAAACTTCTTTTGGACTTTGTCAGTACAATTCAATTTAATAGGACATGCCACTCAAGAATCTTTGCTTTTATGGGGACTTTACTAGACTAATTAAATTTGGCCCTATCCCATTGCTCTTAATTGTCTTCAGTACTATCCATTCTCTTCTGAAAAGATTTTATTAAGATGGTTCCTAAATTGTTCCCTACCCTCACCTTTTTGTCCCTTCTACCCTACAGCCTAACCCCTTCCAGAATTTGGAGAAGCTGAGAAATTTCCTGCTCATCATTTTAATCAGTACCACTTCGAAGATGCAAATTTCAGCCCATGTGTTTGTTCTCATCTATATATATATATATATATATATATATATATATATATATATATATATATATATATATATAAGATATATTATATTAATAGTGGACGAGAAGTCCAAAAAGCCAACGGCTATTACATAAGGGAATACAAAATATCATGCCATCTTAACATCCATTCTCCAAGAGAATATCCCAACCCTAACTTAGAAGAAGAAACCCAAGTAGCAAACAAGAAAATCGATATGACGTTTACAAAGACCTTCTTTTGTTGGAAAATACATAGGTTTTGGGCTCCCCAAACCGCTGTCCAAATCGCAAAATGGATAAAAAATGAGTAATTTTTCACTAATACGGGAATGAGGGGAGGATAAGTAATCCTAGTAGAACTATCTGTGCATCGCACTGCTACAGGGAGGCTGTGCTTCCACGAAGCCCACACCTCTTTCAAAATTTTGCATTCTCAAAAAATGTGACTAGCATCATCCTCCGTGACCCTGCACAGGCAACACCAGGAAGGGGACAAACATGAGTTAGGAAATTTTTTCTTAATTTGAACACCACAATTTAAGCGGCCTAGCAGAATTAACCAAGCCAGGATTTTAATTCTAAGGGGCATCTTCACCTTCCAAATTGGCTCAAATCTGTCTTCTATAGGCAAAATTTGTTCTTCAGAGAACGTAGAGTATGCTGAAGTAGTGGAAAAAAAAATCCCAGAACCCTCTTTAGTCCATCTCCAAGTATCCTCTTGAGCGCCCAGTCGAATGGTGTCAAGATGATGAAGAAGAGCTGCTACATCTTCTATTTCATCATCTTTTAAGTCTCTTCTAAAGCCCAGATTCCATTTAGCCAATTTGCTTCTACTGTCAGTATCATCTCTTCTTAACTGGGACAGGGTAATAGAAGGTCGCAGGGCAAGCTGAAAGAGCCTTGGGTAAGCTACTTTAAGATGGAGTTGTGTGCACCAAGCATCTTCCCAAACTCTAATACGTTCTCCATTGCCCACCTTCAATTGGACATTGTTGAGGAATTGTGGGTATAAAGAGTGTATGAATTTCTAGGGAGATCTACGAGAGGCTCTATAGTGAATTCCAGTTTGCATTTTGTTTTCTGATATGCCGTGGATGCTGCTGATTATTTTCCCCCAAAGAAGCCTTTGGGCCTTGGAAAATCTCCACAACCATTTTGCAGCAAGAGAAATGTTTTTGAATTTCAGCATTCCCACTCCTAGGCCCCCGTGGTTAAGAGGTTGACTAACCCACAACCAATTGACCAAAATCTGAGCTTTGTTTGAGTTTTCAGCTTTTCAAAAGAATCTCCGTGTACTTCTTTTGATCTCCCTTTGAACGGTCGTAGGCATTTGGAATATTGATATATAGTTAGTTGGAAAAGCCTTTAACACAACTTTAATGAGTAGGAGCTGAACTCCCCTAGATAGGTAAGATTCCCTCCATCCTTCTATTCTTTTTTTGACTGTCTGAATCACAGGTTCCCAGAGGATTTTTTGATTGGATCCCTCCAAGGGGAATGCCAAGATATTTGATAGGCCAAGGACGTGCAGGTATACCTAACTGTTTGACAGCCTGCTACATCTCCCTCTCTTGGAGATGTATCCCACAATTTGACTCTTGTGAAAGTTAATATCCAACCTTGATATGAAAGAAAAGCTATGCAGCGCCTAATGTAGCAGGTTCCAGCTCCTCTGGTCATTTCTCAGAAAGAATAAAGTATCATTTGCGTACAACAAGTGGGTTAATTGAATTTTCCTACTACCCACTTCAAAACCCTTCAAGCCTTGAGCCTTGATCTTCTGCAGAATGCCATGCAGACTATCTGCTACTAAGGTATAGAGAAACAAGGATAGGGGGTCTCCCTGTCTCAGACCTCTTGAAGCTTGGAACTTCCCTTGTGGTCTACCATTTATAATGATTGAGTACGAGATTGAAGAAATACAACCTTTAATCCAGCACCTCCATTTATCTCCAAAGCCTTTCTTCTTCAAAACATAAATCAGATATTTCCACCTGACCGAGTCATAAGCTTTGGAGAAATCTATCTTCACCACTAGGCCCTCTTTGTGCCTCGATCTATAGTCCTCCACTGCCTCATTGGCGATTAGCACAACATTGAAGATATGACGGTGTTTAACAAATCCCATTTGATTTTCTGCCACCGTGTCTTGTATCACGTCTCTTAGTCTCTGAACTAGAATCCGGGAAATGATTTTATATAAACTGGTTACCAAGCTAATTGGACGGAAGTCTCCAATTTTCTCCAGATGGCTTGTCTTAGGAACCAGCTGAGTATAAGTTTCATTAGTGCATTTATTAATGATGCCTGTAGTATGAAAATCCTCCACTGTTTGCATGATATCCTGCTTTAGGACGGCCCAATTTTTCTGATAGAAGAGCATGGTGTGTCCGTCAAGCCCCTGAGGCTTTCTCGCCATCACAGTTGAATATAGCCTCCCTCACCTCTTCCTCTGTGAACGATCTTTCGAGCCACTCCTGGGTGTCAGAGATCGGGTTCCAATCTATGCCATCAGTAGTCCATTGGGTGAGCTTTTTCTCTGTAAAGATGGTCGAGTAGTAATTAGTAATCTATTTTTGTATGTCCTCTTCCTTTTTGAAGATAGTACCACTTTCACCCGTGATTTTGGAGATGTCTACTTTCATTCTTCTAATCGAGAGCACATGATAGAAGAATTTAGAATTGATGTCTCCCTCCTTAGCCCATTTTATGTGAGCCTTTTGCCTTGCTTGCCTTTTGATTCTGTTATCAATGGTAGTTATCTGTTGAAGCAAGACAACTCTCTCTTCCTTATCTTCCAGGGTACCCTCAGCCTTATCAATTCTATCATCAATGGCCTTCAAAGTTAAAGACAACTCTTTTAGTTCCTGTCCTCAAGCTTGAAGGTCTTATTCCAATCTTTTAGTTCCTGTTTCAGACGCCTAGGTTTTTGCATAAACTTGTAGCTTGACCACTTGACGTTAATAGGCTTGTTCCACCACTCAATTAACTTTTGCTTGAAGCCTTTTCTCTTTAGCCATGAGTGTTTGAATTTGAAGGGGGTAGGGTCCAAGACACTAGGGTAGTATCCAAAAGCAGTGGCCAGTGGTCTGAAGTGAGACGTTGGAGCGTATTGAGATTACTTGCAGGGAAAATGGTGTCCTACATTGGGTTTACAAAGAATCTGTCAATTCTTGACAGATTAGGCTGGTCCGGTTGTTAGTCCAAGTGAAATTAGAGTTATGCAAGTCAGTCTCTTTTAGCTGTAGCTCATTGATAAGATCATCGAAATGGTGCATGTTCGACGAGGGGGCTGTACAGTGCAATTTTTCTGACGGTTGTGTAACCGCATTGAAGTCACCTCCTATACACCAAGGACCAGTCAATAACGTCGATAAGGCAGTCAGCTCATCCCAGAAGTTCTCCTGATCCTCCTTCAGACACGACCCTTAAACTGAGGTAAACCACCAATGGGAGTCTCTCGTGTCTTGAAGACAGATAGAAAGAGAATATCTACCTAGGAACATGTCTATCACTTTAATCTATCAGATATCCCATGCCACTAAAAGACCCCCTGTTGTTCCATTTACGGGAAAAACTCTCTAGTTGACATACCGTTTAGGCCAAACTTGGCTGATGAGGGTCGTCTCGAACTTTGACCTCTTAGTCTCTTGAAGGGCGATGATGGTAGGGGTAGTAGCCATGATGGTGCATCTGATGAGGCAGCGCTTGTCTCGGGGACCACACCCTCTGACGTTCTAGGAGAGAATTCGCATTGAACTTTAGAAGGCCCCTCCCGACAAGCCTATCACTTTGAGTCCTCAAGTTGGAATAGTTGGATGTTGAATTCCTTTAAGAGCCTTGCTACCCTTTCAGCATCAGCCATTTCCTTCTGCATCTGCTCCCTGCTTGTGTCACTGTTTCTGTGTGACGGACTTGGGTCTTCCAAGTTGCCAACTGGCCGCATTCTAGGGCTTGTTGGTTGGGATTCTGCATCATTAATGGGAGAGGGGAAACAGATAACAGAACATACCTTAGGCTTTCGATATCCCGACTTTGTGCTACTGGCCTCCTTGTCCAGTTCTTCTTCATTATGGGCTCGACGTTCCCATGGAGTCGCAACTGACGGTGTCGTCAAGTTATCTTCAGATTCTTCGGAGCAGGTGTCAATGAATTTCTTTTTACCTTTGTCCTTTGACGGGCTTGTCGAGGTCATCCATTTGTTACAAGGTCGTGTTTGATGGGCCCCAAGTCTACAGTACGTTATAAGTGGGGGGCCTTTTGCATCCTTCCTCGAGCTGGCTTCTCCGGTACGTATGTCTATTTGGGCTTGGGTTTCTGGGACGAGCCTTTGGGTATTTGGGCCAGGCCCATCCCCAATCCTGATATCAATATTTATCGGGTCGGGTTCAACTGCAGCTTTTTTAACCGGGTCGTACCCATCTCCTACCTGCTCTTCCCGGATCGGCCTTGCCTGATAATCCGGTAGGCTGGCTAGTTCGTCTAAGGACTATTCCTGGGGTGAGCTGTCCTGGGGGGTTGTCAGGTTCAGAAAAGGCGTTGACTGTTTCCTCGTATGACGTCGAGCTACTTCCTTAGTAGGTCGACGACGGTACGGTACTAGCCGATGGGTCTTGTCCTTTCTTCTCCTCTGTTGTCGATCTTCGCGCCTCCGCGACACCACCGTTATTCGCGGTGTAGCTGTGAGTGGCCGAACCTCCTCCTCTGCTACTCTTGCCTTCTGTTTGTATTCCATCTCTTGAACTTCCTCCACTTCTCTGCACCATTTCCGTTGCAGATCAAGGAGTCTAAGCTCAGTCACACCATCGTCATCATAAATCTCCATCTCGGTCGGTAGGAATCCCGTGTCCCATCCGTTGACTTTCATAAAAGCAAGTTACTGGGAATGCTCCGAGAGACTTACTTCTGCTATGTCTAGTAACCCTCCGCACTCAGCAATTTGAGAAATGAAAGACATACACCATTTTTCTGCCGAAATTCCTTCTATTCCTATCCAACCATTCCTGCAAGTGAACTTTTGCTGCTTCCACAGTTCGAAATCATACCACTCCACCTTAATCTCTGTCTTAAACTGTGGATGGGGAGGGCCCATGAGCTTTTTTGCTTCCTCTCCATCTCTGGTCTAGATCAACACTCGTGCTACATCTATGAATGTTAAGAGCGGGTCCCGTCCTAATATCTGGGTCAGTTCATCTTTGATCTCTCGCCACAAATACGTGTTTGACGTTCTGACGACCTTGAGACGCATGGAGTGAATATCTAGTTTCTGTATGTGTCGAGTCCCCTTGTTTTGCGTCGCGTTGCTTATAAGCGTAGTCATCTTTGTCCCACGTCGTTCTGAGGGAACCACGTTGACAGATGCCTGTTCCCTTAGTGCTGTCTCTCGCCTTGTGTGGGACCTCGTCTTCATCTTCCGTTGCTGACTTAGAATAACCTGGGAGATGCTTTTTAGTGCTTGTGAAAAGTGCTTCTACGTATCCAGTTCGGAGTCCTCTGGTATAAATATCTGCTTGGATGTCCCTCTAGATAGTTTGGTAACCTTCATAAAGTTACCTCTCCTGTTGGAATACGTTTCAATAAATATAGAATAACTACCCCCCCTCCTGGTTTTTCTAAAAACTCCGTTTCTAGGTTCATTCAAAGCTAAACAGACTTCGTAACTCAGCCAGTCAATGTTGCTTTTCAATATTGATATTTCGTAAGTTGCTGACTGAGTCATTTCCTGTAGGATGACTGTATCTCCTTGGTTTAACACCTCGAGATGGAACGTCTTGTATCTGGAATCAAAGGTGTATAGGTTCCCCAGGTGTTGACCATCACTTTGCAGCTTCCCCAGTTGGCCACACCTTGATTCATACTGACGTGTCTTCTTCCTCTTTATTTTCGTCCATTCTTCGTTGTTCCATCGAGTGACCGGTGCCTGGAGGTTTCCGGTAAGGGCTTGTCGGTAATCACGTTCGAAATCCCCGTATTCGTGGCGAGAATGGTCAACTCCTCGAGAATACTCCATTAGGCTAACTGTTTGTTCTCATCTATATTCATCTTAACACCATTGTTATTAAATTAGTATGATTTTTTATTGAATCATTTGATTGAAGTTGAATTGTACCTGTTGCGATTCAATTTTTTGACCAAAAAAAAAAAAATCAAATCGAATCATATGACTTTCAGTCTTTCACAAAAGCAATTTAACTTTTATCATAATCAAGTTTTTCTTTCAGTCTGTTCATTCTCAAATAAGCAGTGGGACATCCTTAAGCTTTTAAAGCTTGAGTTTGTTTCAATTACGCATAACTAAGAAAATGCCTTTCTTCCCTACTTCTGCTGCCTTAGTAGGTTTTTTTTTTTCTTTAAATTAAAACCCATTTATTGCTTAAGTTTCAGATAGGTAAAAGTTTCTTAAGTACTTACTAGTTTCTATGTTTACTTTGTTTCTGTCAACTATAATTTTTTTTTTCGTGTGGTAATTGAAGTAGTATATTAGAATGAAACATCATTTTGCAAAGGTATACAACGTTAAGACTTGTGTCTATTAACTACATAGCGTTAGATCATTCTTCAAAAAGTTTATTTCCTAGAAAGAGAAGGAGGAAATAAGAGAAGATAATGGAATGTTCGATACAACAAGAAAAAAATTTGTTTATGAGCTTGATAAGAAACAAAATAAGGAATTAAATGCTTATTGTATTCTTTTAGAATTTTTTTTTAAATGAACTTAAGTATATTTCTATAGATAAAAAAATGGATGATTCTTTAATATTTATGATTCAATTTACAGTTTGAATCCAATCCCATCATTAATGTTTTTACAATTTGATTTCAACTTAACAGCTCTGGCTAACACTATGTCGATCTGCACCTTATGCCATAATCTTACGACTTATTCTTGCAGTTTCTGTGACTGAACTCCTTAAAGATGCTATCATGATTAATAACCCTAATAGATGAGAACATTAATTGATACAACCCATTTTGTGGGTTTGTGTTAAAGTCCTTGAGAAATTATAAGTCTGTTTTAGTTGCATAATTAAGAAGTCCCTTGAGTAATATAACTGAAACATCTGGTGATTGAATGCACTCATTTATCATTTATTTGAAAAGCACGATATCATTCTCTTATGACTCAACTAGTCTATGGGGCCCCCCAGTCACTTGTAGGGTTAGAACCCAAGACACTTAGGGCATGAAAAGGGCCCACCCACCATGAGGAGTTTAGAGAAGCTCAAGGGAGATTATTGGGAGTTAAACCTATGATCTCGTCAGTCATGACCCCTTCTCCTGTTCTCCTTGCCAAAACCTGATGGGTTTTCCTCTTTTTTGCCATGTTTCTGTGTTCTGTTAGTTCTTTGCTTTTGGTTTGCCTAGTTATTGCCGTGCTTATTAAAATTCCTCCTTTTTGATACTTTCAGAATGGTTCGCATCTTCTTGTGAGCGCTGCTGGTGATATTCAGATTTTGCTCCTAACAGTAATTTGCCATACAGTTCGCAGATTCCTATTCAAGAAATCTTCTGGATTAGGAATCACAGATCAAACTGAACAATTGGAAAGCCGGTATTTGCTAGATGCTGCCATTGCCTTCTGTAAACTTCAACACCTTGATCAATCTGTACCTATTAAAGCTCAAGTAAGTCATATTATGGAGTCAAATAAATAAACCACTTGATGTCGATTTTCTCAGAAAATAGGGTTTACTTTCTTTCAATTTATTGTATCAGGTTGAATTGATTGCAGCGATTCATGAATTGCTTGCTGAATATGGGCTTTGTTGTGCTGGTAAAGATAGTGAGGGAGAAGAAGGGACATTTCTCAAGTTTTCAATAAAGCATCTTTTGGCCTTGGATATGAAAAAAAAATCAAGTATTCACTCTTCAAGTGTGGGTTTGGAAGCAACTCAGCATAATGAAACTGTTTTTGATGATACTGAGGTGAAAATATATGCAAAAGAATCAAATCTGTGCGATCCTTCAATTGTGGACACCTCTCACACTGTAAAGGATGGAACTGTCACTACTAATATGGATGTTAAAGAAGGTTTAACTTCTGAAGGTACCTATACTAATGGACGCGAAATTGGAAAACAAGGCATTGATGGAAAATCTCATCATTTAAGTGAAGAAAAAGCAAAGGATCATGACAATGAACATGAAGATGATATTGTTGATCCTGAGCGGGATGTGGAGTTGGGAATTGATAATGCTCTAGATCAATGCTTTTTCTGCCTATATGGTTTAAATCTTCGATCTTCAGATGCATCCTGTGACGATGACCTCGCCATGCACAAAAATACTAGTCGTGGAGATTATCAGAACAAGGAGCAGTGTGCTGATGTCTTCCAATATATATTACCTTATGCCAAGGCCTCATCTGTAAGTAGTTACATTCTCTTCATTTTTATTTTTCTCTCTTTTTTCTTTTTAATGTAGGTTTATTACATATGATTGGATGTAGATGAGGATATTCCAAATTGATTATTATTATTTTTTTATTATTTTTGATCTGGTTCTTCTTAGAGAACTGGTTTGGTTAAAGTCCGAAGAGTATTGAGAGCCATACGTAAGCAATTTCCACAACCACCGGAAGAGATTTTGAGGGAAAATTCAATAGATAATTTTTTAGATAATGCTGATTTATGTGAAGACAAACTCTGCGATGAATTTGGATCAGATGGGTTTCTGGAATCTATCATGAATATGATATTTCCTAGTGGGAGAAGGCTAAAGCAATGCAGGACAACAATGGGGAGGTATGCCCTGGAGCAATACTCCTGCAATTTGTTTGTTTCCCGCTTTTATTTAGTTCATCAATTTGTTTATTTCCTCTTTCTGATTGACTTATAAACAGTAAAGTTGGGAAAATAAAATTTTTGAAAGTGACTCTACCCTTTTTTAGATTGTTGACCGATGACCCTCATCTAAGATGATTTGTACATAACTTGATGCAGCTCTGAGCCATATGCTGAAGTTTATGGCAATTTGTACCATTTTCTTGCCCAGGCTGAAGAGATGAGTGCAACTGATAAGTGGCCTGGTTTTGTACTAACCAAGGAAGGGGAGGACTTCGTCGAACAAAATGCAAATCTCTTCAAATATGATTTACTCTACAACCCATTGCGTTTTGAGAGTTGGCAAAAGCTTGCAAATATTTATGATGAGGTAATATATCTTAATATCCATCATCATAGGAAGCTTTGATATAAAGAGATTTATGTATTTATTTCTGCCACCTTCACCTCTTGAAACTATTTTATTTCCAAAAAAACAGGAAGTGGATTTGTTGCTGAATGATGGTAGTAAGCATGTGAACGTGGTGGGGTGGCGAAAAAATCCTTCTTTTCTTCGGAGAGTTGAAACTAGTCGAAGGCGAAGTCGACGGTGTTTGTTGATGAGTTTGGCATTAGCAAAGACACCAGTGCAGCAGGTTTGCAATATATTTACTGTTGTCACTGACCTGCTATTATTTGTATTCAATAAAAATTGTCCATGGATAAAAAATTCAACTTCTCCTTAAAACTTTAGTGACTTAAATTCAGAATAAATTTGTGGGAATCACAATTATCATGGAGAACATTTGCAAAACTTCAACATTTCAAACAAATACAGAGAATCTTTATTTGAATGATGAGAAGATCCTTGTTTCACTTGAGATATGTTAAGACAAGCATGACTATGTTCTTAAATTTATGATTTTTATGAAGTTTGATGTACTTTTTGTGAAAAACAAAAAGAAAAAAAAGACTTTCTACGACTTGTATTTGTAACATGCATTAAAGATCTGTAACCGTCTACCCAACTTATAAATTTTAGGTTCTTTTTCTTTAAAAAAAATAAAAATAAATAAAGTTCATTATATGAGTTACGAATATTCTTTTAATTAATTATTGTATTTTTATGTATTACACATGAGATTGACATAAAATCATATCTTTTTGTACTCTTTTAGAAACATCTTCTTAGAAAACTGAAGTTTAAGTTAATTTTGTTTACCGCCCTGCATTTAAAATTGTAAAAACTCATAAGGTTAAAAATTCTTTTGTAAATTAGCAAAATAGTTTTTCTTCTTTTGAGACCTTGCTTTAATGCAATTTCTTTTTTCTTTTGTGGTTTGCAATTCATTAGGAGTTCAATAGTTACATATATATATATATATATATATATATTCCATGCATTGGGAACGAATCATTGTGTTTTCTTGGATATTGTTTAAGAATGCTTCTTTTGTTTCAGAGTGAGATACATGAGTTGTTGGCATTGGTTTATTACGACGGCATACAAAATGTAGTGCCAATTTATGATCAACGATCTGTAGTACCAATGAAGGATGCATCATGGATTATGTTTTGTCAGAATTCAATGAAGCACTTTGAGAAAGCTTTTGCACACAAGTATGAAGCTTCTCTTCTACATGGTTCGTTCTTATAAGAACAAATAGTAAACTTCACCTGCACTTTTGACCTTTGTTCCTGATTGTAGGCCAGATTGGTCACATGCGTTTTATATGGGGAAACTCTGTGAAAAGCTGGGATATCCATTTGAGACGGCATTTTCATATTATGAAAAAGCAATTGCTTTGAACCCCTCAGCTGTGGATCCTGTGTATAGAATGCATTCTTCACGTTTGAAAATGCTTTTTAAAGATGGACAACGCAATTTTGATGCCCTCAAGGTTAATTACACTGTACAATCTTTCTGTATTAGTCCTGATAGTTGTGTTGCTACTTAAAACCTTTTTTTTTCCCCTATTATTCGTTGCTGTTAGTTATTGGTCAAATTTGGTGCTGTTATTTTATTTCTTGAGAATAAACATAGGTTTTCATTTTGCCGTGTCTGTAATTCTGATGGGATTGCTCATTTCTCAGATCTTTCATATTAATATAACTATATCTATGTTTCCTTTAAAAAAAATAATTATGTATACAATGTAACAGAATGCACCTGTAATGCCCAAAATAACTTCTTTATCCATCTTGGTAAGATTACACTCTTACCATGCTTACATAGATCCCACCCCGATATCCAATCTAAAAGAGTGAAACCTGAGGTTCCACTTTGAGTTAATTACACAAGAACTAGCCATCAGTTAGGGAAAATTATTGAGGCATTCTTCTCTCCAAAAATCATGCTTATCAATCCTCATCTGAGCTAGTAGCTATTCAAATACCTTCACTTTTGATTGAAGCTAAACTTTCCATAAATAGGTGGTCATTGGGAATATTGGGTTGGAAGGAGAATTACTAGAGCATTAAATAGGGATTTACGAGAGTTTTGGACAAATGATTCTGGATGAAGAGTCAATATTTCTTTTTTTTTATCAGATAGAGCAAAGAGTCATGGTATATTGTCTTCTTACAGCGTCACTTCACTTTTCTTCTCTTAAAATTCTTTATGGATGACATGACAGTAATTATTTAAAACTGGTTCTGTTTTTTATTAGTTACCTCGATGCTTTCTAAAATCTTTCACCTTTTAGTTGATTAGTTATCTAATAGTTTATAGAACATATATTGCATCTTTTTTAGGTTATTGCTGCACACTCCTTTGACCAATCAACAACTGCATCTGTCATGGGTCTTATTGGTTCAACTGGTTCTCAACAGTTGCCAGTGGATGCTAAAGAATGTAATAATCAAGTGAATTCTGAAGGACCAAAACATGTAGGAACTCATGATCTTGATAAGGCCTGGCATTTGCTACATAAGGATTGTCTTTGTGCACTAGAAACCTGTGTAGAAGGGGAGCTTAAACATTTTCACAAGGCTAGGTATATGCTTGCACGAGGATGGTATAAAAGGAGGGAGAGTGGTGATTTGGAGAAGGCAAAGGAAGAGTTATCATTTTGTTTCAAGTCATCTCGTTCTTTCTTCACAATTAATATGTGGGAGATAGATAGTATGGTTCGAAAAGGAAGGTAGATGGTTTTCTTTTTCTTGAATTATTTGAATATATTAAGCATCTTGAACTATTTGTATTATTATGCTGCCAGCTAGTGTGCTTTACTTCTTGTAATTGTCAGGCGAAAAACACCTGGCCTTACTGGGAACAAGAAGCTTCTGGAAGTAAACTTGCCAGAGAGTTCCCGAAAATTTATTACTTGTATCAGGAAGTATATTTTGTTCTATTTGAAACTGTTGCAAGAGACTGGAGACATCTGTACTCTTGACCGAGCCTACACATCTCTCCGAACTGACAAAAGGGTAAGGAATCAATCAATGCTTTAGCATTTCTCTTCTCATTTGTACTATGATGGTTTCTGCAGAGGATTTACCATGTCAATTGTATATGGTGACATCAATTTCTGATGCAGTTTTCCTTATGTCTTGAAGACCTTGTTCCGGTGGCTCTTGCCCGGTTCATTCAGACCCTGATTTCATCAATTCAAGGTGAGATTATTGGGGTCTCTGCTTCTCCTATCAGCAGTTCCTCTGAACATCTCCTGGAGAGGATGTTCAATTTATTTATGGATCAAGTGAACTTATGGGCAGATATAAGTTCTTTGCCTGAGATCAAGAGCCCTGAGTTATCAGAGAGCAACTTTTATGGGTAAGCCCTATGGATGATTTCCTCTTTTATTGTTATATAGTTTCTCTATGCATTAACATGGTTTATTACATATCTCAGCTACCTACACAAATATATACATTCATTGGAGAGAGACCTCAGGTTTGACGTGCTGGAAGGAATAAATGAGAAGATCCGGAAACGTTTTAAGAATCCAAAGTTATCAAACAATAGCAGTGCAAAAGTCTGCAAGCATGCTTCTGTTGCTTGGTGCCGCGCAATAGTAATAAGTCTAGCCCAGATCACGCCATTAAATCCTGAGGCCTCAAGTGTAACCCAGGTTCCTATTGGTGCGGAAAATAGTGTGAATCTTTGTGTTGATATGAAGGGAGATGAGCTATGGACTTCAATGTTTGAGGACCCAGTCCTTCTGAAGGATCTTGAAACAAAATGGAACCATTTGCTGGCCAAAATTAAGGGTCATGTGATCAAGCAAGCATCAGAAAAAAATATGGAAGCTGCAAATACTTTGCTAAGACATTCTTATAACTTTTATCGGGAGAGCTCTTGTGGAGTGCTTCCATCAGGCATTGTACTGTATACAGTACCAGTTCAGTTAGTAACTGAAGGATTGGTTCGACCTGGATTGGATGGAGTTGAAATTATTGATCTGAGTGTCCCACGGAAACTTCTGTTGTGGGCTTACACTCTGGTACATGGGCGTTACTCAAACATTCTAGTCGTTGTAAAGCATTGTGAAGAAAATGCCAAGGTGAGAGCTTTGGAACTCTTCCATCTATTTTTTAGTTCTTCTTTATATATTTTTAACTTTTTACTTAGTGTTTATCATATCGCCTTTTCTTTTGGATCTCCTTAATTTTCCCTTTTCTTTTAAAAGGAAATATTAATTTTAAAGGGTATTTTTTAAAATTTAAAATAATTTTAAAACCATTTAGTTTTATGGGGTTGGTTTCATGTTATAAAAAAGGAAAATTGAAAAATGATACGTGCCTTTCTACAAATTGTATTTCTAAAAACATCAAAACTAACTCTTTACAAATAATAATAAAAAAACTTTTAAATGGTATGTTTATGATCTTAATTTTATTTTAATCTCTTGTTTTTGTCACTGCCTGCATGGTTCAGTCAAAGATGAGAAAAGGAGGTGGAGTGTCATCTGCTGCGTCAAATACAAATTCACAGGCCCAGACTGCGATGTTAACAGGTGGTTGTGGTTTTATCTTACATACGTATTATGGGAGTCTGAATGTTATATTATATGTAGCATCAACTCTTGCTTGCTTATTTTGTTGTTACATTAGTAGGAGGGGGAAGTGGAAAAGAGAGAGTTGGCCCAGAGGAAAGTGGTGAAGTTGAATATAACCAGCAACCAACAACTGCTGCTGCTACTGCACCTGCGCCAGCATGTTTGGCAGATGGAGAGGGTGGTGCTGCACCTGATTCTGATGTGCTGTCCTCCTCCAATGGCACCCACAAAACTGCAATCCCTGCTGCTTCACAGCTTCAACAGTGCAACAACAATAACAACAGCTTGACTAGAGAAAAAGAGCACTTGAGAGAGGCAAGTGGTAGAGAAAATTGTTTTTTGAATCACACCAACAAGGACAACCAATGACCTGTTAATGATAAATACAGAACAGAAGTTGACGCGTTCCTTTGTAAACTAGAACTTAACAATCTTACCATCTTGAAGATAATGTAAGCAAGTAAGTTGATTGAAGTTCGATTGACAAGGCATTCTATCACCATGTTTGCTTGCGTCGTCATCGTATTTTTATTTTAAGAAATTGGATAAATGTTAAAGTAGTCAAAAGTAACAAGAAGTGTTTCCCAAATAGAGTTTTACACATCCAGTCCTAACGAGAGATGACATGAATTCATCTAGTCCCAGATAGAGTTTTATACGCTCCATCCCTCTTCTTCTCTAGGGTAGAAAAGAGATACCATTTTCGCTCATTATATTTCTATTTTACATTTTAAGCGACGCCAACCTTTAAAAAAAATGAAATTAAGTATTAAAGGTAATACTAACTAGCAAACATTAGTTTGCTCCCATGGTTTGCATTTGAATTTCATCACTATGGATCAACAATTCCATTCTCTGCCTTTACAAATAAATTAACTTTTTCTCCTTTAAATAAAGTGGAAGTGGGGTTATGATAATTGATTTGTATGGTTGTCATTGGGGTTGCCTTTTTGGTTTTTTTTGTTGTTTTAAATAATATAAAATAAATAAAATATTTTTAAAATATCCAATTCACCGAACAAAATACACCTAATTTTTAACAGTATTTGACCACGTGTGCGTCCACTTGGCTTTTTGTGGTTTTGGTATGAGTCCACGTATGAAGGTGTTCTTTCAAACACTGCTCCAGTGGACATGTATTTTGAAAAAAACGCCTCCACTTAAACCACTATTAAAACACATTTCACCTCTCCCTGTCGCAGTAAAAATCAGACAGTGCAGTAAGAAAAAAACCCTATCGCAGTAGCAATAACGCAGTAAGAAACTGGTGCCCTAGTTCGCCGTCCGCTGCCGCCATAGTTGCATCCTGTCGCAGTCGCATTCTGTCATCTTCGCATTTAGTCATCGTCCGTTGCCGTCGCCATCCCAGCTTCACAGTCCATTGCCATCGCAGCTGTAGTGGTAACATTTGGAGAAGATCTTCGTTATCCTACCCTAGATCTGAGTTTATGAGATGATATGAGATTGCAACACCGTATTACAATTTACAACAAGGACTTATTGTCTCTGAAAAAGATGCAGAACTATTTCTAAAATCTTTGGAACTAATATGTTTTTTTAATATTTTCTTTTCTTTATGTTTTCATATTTTTGGATTAAAAAAATCAATGATATCCCAAATACTGTATAAATTTTTCAATAGAAAATGAAAATAAAAAATCTCAAAACCTTAAATCTCACAACAACATTGAAGTAAATGTCAACCCTTTGAGTTGTATAAATTGATGTTCTTGAGAGAAGAGAACTAAGAAATGGTTTGGTAAATAATAATTAGATTGCCATAAGATTAAATTATGAATTACATTCTAATTATGTCAAATATGCAACCCCTACATTTGTTTCCTTAAAATATCCCTCCTGCATTTGTAATTATGATAGGTTTTCTATGTTTCTCAATAATTCTTTATTTTTCGATGTCAATGCCCATATTTTTCAGATATATATAAATTAAAGTCAGGTGAATTGTTTTATATTAAGGTATACAATTCAAACCCAAGCCCAAACAGAGCCAAACTCTAATGTAAAATTGACCTTGAGAAGCTATTCTGAGCAGTAATGGGTAACCGGTATTATAATGTCCATTACTTACATGTGCCTGAACTATTAACCTCACTAAATTATATTTTAAGAAAAATAATCATATAAAAATGATTGTTAAAAAATATTGTTTAATTATATTTATTATAACTTATGAAATATATTTTTCAAATGATTTCATAGTCAAGTTATAAATTTACCATATTATTAAAAATTCATTTTTTTAATTAAAGACTATAAATAATTTTAACATATTTAAAATATAAAAAATGACTAAAAAATAATTTATAAATAATTTTTTAAATATGATATAATTATTCGTATAGAATACAATGAAATTAAATTGCACAAAAGGAGATGAAATAAAATGAAAATTAATAAAATAATTTCATAAGTTTATGTGAATTATTTTATCTCATAATAATAGGTTAAGTTGGTAGGAGTACATGTTTAATATTAATCTCATCTCTTTAGAGCAGAAATGTAAGAATATGATAATTTATAATTCTACCTCATTTAATTCTACATATTAAACAACTCCTAAAAGTTAAGTATTAATACACATAAATAGGTTACAATATGTATAAGAATGCTTTTACAATCACTTGCAAATTCTCACATATAACTCCTCATCGAAACTCATACGTATAACTCAAATGAGGATTTATATAATATAAAGAGGTCAATACAAAATTAGTCTCTAATACAAACATGAAATACAAGGAAATTAATATATAATTAAATTACTAACTGAAAGTGAAAGAGACCTGATTTTGAAAGAGCATTAAGAAAATAATAGATTTAACACCTCTCATTGTAAGCAAACATTACCTTAGAAAAAAAATGATGAAACAATCCAAACATATATAGACTTAAATTAGGATGAAAGAAGAAAAAGTTGTGAATCCTGTGACTTGAGTTTTACCCCTTATCGTACGGAGGATTTGTAAATTAATCCTTAGCTCAAAATAATAGAGTAAGTTCATCCTTAGCCCATAAAAGAATAAGTTTGCTTCAACCTATAAAAAACATTGTCGTGGTTTGATTTCACACCTACAAATAGGTTTGCCTTAAACCTACACAAAGGCATTGTGGTGATTGTCATCTTATACTGTCATTCTCATACTATCCATTTTTTATAATATTGTTTTGTGATTTATTGTGGTGATTATACATGTGAACATAAATGGAAGACAAATTTATTTTAGTGCTATGTTATAGTAATGGAAAAGTAGTATCTAATGCCCAAGATGTATCATATGATCGTATGCCAGCTACCATTACAAGAGTCTTATTTGGTGTTAGATTTGAAGAGTTTAAAGGAACCATTCCTAATGCACTACATATATCTGATGGAGCAATAATCAACATGATATATAGATATCCTTTGGTTTATGGTGTTGGAATTGTAAACTTTTCAAGTTGTTCAATCACAAATGATGAAAGTTTAAGACATATATCTGTTATATTGTGAGAGATGTTGCCGCCAAATAACATGGAGATTTTTGTTGATGTTATTGGTGGGCTTCCATCTAAGCGTCGTGCAGATGATTTATCAAGGCATAAAAACTATGTTGTATCTAATGCACCAAGGTCGTCAAAAGATGTTGGTCCAAGTACAATGTCACTTATTGCCCCCGTGACATGTTTACATGATGGTCATTGTGATTTCGATGATGATGGTGATAATGATAACGAGGAGGATTTTCATGGAGAAACCAGTGCTGATTCAGAAGGTGATAGTGGTAATGATGAAGCGGTACAGAGGTTTAATCATGTTCATTTTGGGCATACATTAATGAGGATGATAGATCAAGATGGGTCTACGAACCAACCAGCGTTATCCGATGACGTTTACTTTGGGTTAAGCATGGAGGACGATGAATCACGAGACACTCCATTGCATTGTCAAAATGATACACCCCAACATACCACGTTAGGATATGCGTTTCCATCTCCAAGCTTTATAGAATTTAATATGCGAGCTTTGACACCTATGTCAGATGACCACAATAGTGTAAGTTTGGGTTGGAATGAGACACATGACCTCTACAAAGGGCTAACATTTTGTAGTAAAGATGACTTGTAGCTCACAGTGAAGCGATGTTGCATAGCACAACAATGTGAGTACGTTGTGGTTGATTTTGAACCTAATGTTTGGTCTGTAAGATTCAAGAAATGGAAACATGGTTGCAAGTGGAAGGTTAGGGTCGTTAAGCGTAAGAGGACAGGAATGTTTGAGATCACAAAGTGTGAACGAAGACATACATATGTGTTTCTTCGAATGTCTCATAAACACAGACAGTTAGATTCATGACTAATATTTTGGGAGATATTGAATACTGTGAAGCAAGATCCAAATGTTTCGATAAGGGCACTTAGTGCATTGGTGAAAGAGAAGTACAAATATGATATTCCTTATAGGAAAGTGTGGCTAGCAAAAAACAAAAGTGATTAAAAAATTATTTGGGGATTGGGATGAGTCGTAAAATGTTCTTCCCAGATAGATAAATGTCTTGATTACAACTAAACTTGCCATAGTGGTGAGATTGCATCATTATGGAGATGACCCTGAGAATTTGGGATCAATTATTTTTTGTCGTTGTTTTTGGGCATTTGGTGCATCAATTGAGGGATTTAAATATTGTAGGCCCATTATACAAATTGATGGCACACATCTATATGGTACATTCCGTGGAAATATGCTTATTACCACGAGTATTAATGTTGCTAATCACATATTTTCCCTAGCTTTTGCAATTGTTGAACAAAGAAAATAAGGATAATTGGGCATGGTTTCTTAGGGTCCTCTGCTATCAAGTAACAAACAGAGATAATATTTGCTTAATTAGTGATCGCCATGTGGGTATCCTAACTGCTATTCAGGACCCAAATAATGGTTGGGCTAAGCCACATGCACATCACAGATTTTGTTTGCATCATGTTGCTAGTAACTTCAATGACAAATTCCATGACGAAAAGTTGGGAGAACTAGTTAAGAAAGCTGGTTCACAACATCAATTGCACAAATTTGTAGAGGTTATGACATCACTTGCAATTAAATGAGATGGTTGCACCAGATGGTTTAGTCAATTTGACCCAAAGCAGTAGACTATGGCTCATGATGTTAGTGTGCGATATAGTTGGATGACGTCCAATATTGTTGGTTAGTTGGTAATAATATGCTTTGTTTAATATATTTACATAATTTATTTAATTGTTGATATTAAATATCTCGAACTTGTTGTTTTGTTGTATGTGTAGAAAGCTTTAATAGTGTCTTAAAAGGTGTGCGAATATATCTTATTACTGCATTGACACATATGACATTTTATAGAACCGTTGCATGGTTCAGAAAAAGGCGAAATAAAATTGAGAAAACACTCCATAGGGGGATATTTATACAGAATGTGCAATTTAGAAGATGTCAGATTGGGTGGCTAAGGCAGGAAATCATATTGTGACTTTGATAGATCGTCAAGATGAAACATTTGAGGTTGTTACGAGTGTGCAAAATGTTCGTCTAAACAAGGGCGGTAACAAACAGGTTGTTAATCAATTACAATGGGTCTGTAGCTATAGAAAATGGCAATGCTATGGAATTTCATGCTCTCATGGCAGTGTGTCAACATGCTAGTCTTGATTGTGATGCATATATCGAAAAGTGGTATCACATCGATAATTACCTCAAGTGTTATGAGTCACACTTACATCCAATTCCACATAAATCTTATTGGTCCCCATGTAGCCTTGCATGTAAAGTGTATCCAAATTATCATTGTGTCTGCAAATCAGGATGACCAAGGATATCACGAATAACTAATGAGATAGATGTACTGGAGCCGTATTTGAAGATTTATTGTGGCCATTGTGAAACACAAGGGCCATAATCAACGTAGTTGCCCAAGTCGTCGTAGAAATATAACATAAATCATTGTATTTTATTTTGTCGTTGTATGATAAGAACTTAATGATGTACGATAATGTTATGTTATTTTCTTTTATATTTCACCTACATTAGAATTTGTTTTTTCATTATTTATACTTCATTTTAATGTGCATACTGCAATTTTAAATAGATTTAGGGCCTATAGATTCATCCATGTTGACACTTCAGGGACATCATCGTTCTACTTCCATTTAGGAGGGATAGGTACCTGAGTTGTTATTCTAAGTAGTTGTATTATTTTTTTAACTACTAATAATGCCTTTGTTATTGCAGTTTCTACTTGAGTTACATTGTCGTCGTAGACAAGCTGTAATTGATCGTACGTTTTCCCTGGATGATCATATCATCCCCCATTTACAGAGAGCAAGACTCTATGGGCTTGCATGCCTCGGGTTTATAGAATCGGATTGACACTTGATCACCACATTGGATGAACGATGGCAACAAGAGACTCATACATTTCATTTGGCGGTGGGTTATGCGACTATCACTTTACAGGATGTTGAGGTTCTATTGGGCCTTCCTGTTACTGGGTCGATAGATTTGGATTATGATGATATTTGTTTTGAGTTGTTAGGATTTGTTCTAGAGGGAATCGATAGACGGGGTGGTCATTACCTCCAGATGCTATAACCATTCAAGTTGATCGATATGCGAGGGCGTATATTTTGCAATTATTTGAAGGTTGTTTATTTTTAGATTAGTCAAACAAATTAGGGCGCTTAGGATATTTTCGATTACTTATTGATTTTGACCAAGCTGGCGAATATTCATGGGGTAGTGCTAATTGGCATGGTTGCATCGTCAGATGTGTTGAGCAGTAGATTATGAGAAGAAAAGGACTATCTGGTGTGCTGATTTTATTAAAATCATGGGACGGGACAATATTAATAATGATGCTCATGCACATCTACCATTACCACTGTCATTAGGATATAGGTAATATAAAATGATAGTTAACCTCTATGACCCTGACATTAACAACGTTAATACTTAAAAAATTTTATGTGTTGCTATTTGCATTGCAGGTAGAGAAATGCATTAGTGACCACACATGTTCCAATGCATGTGTTGGTCAAGTACAGAGAATTGTTAAATATGCAATCATTTTAGCAAGTATCTTTCATTATATTTTGATTGCTTATCTTGAACCATATTTTGTGATTTTACCTCAAACCCATAATAACAAATAAATTATTGTGTTACAAGTCATTTGGACGGCATATACAAATGACATAATCAACAATTTGCAAGAATACTGTCGACGTGGTAGAGACATTTGGCGCACTGTCTCTCCACTCATTTGTTTTTGGTTGAGCATCATAGGCCTGATCGAGTATTGTGGCAATTTGAAATGTATCAGCCTATTCCTAAACCATATAGTGCAGATGTTGATATTCACAATACAGATATGAGAGGTCAATCTAACTGTGATTGGCTTGTAGTGCATCAAAAGTATATGGAGCAGTGGGTAGAACGAGCAAATCATTTAGCTGAGGGGATACTACATGCTTCTCATGTACCATATACGGATAACTATTTTGATCCCTACATGGTTTGGTACCGAATAATAACAGGAGATATACGATGATAAACGGGGCAAGATTTCATTACTTGGCACGTATATCTCTTTTATTTCACATTATAAATTTTGTCATTAAAGATTTATCATTACAAATAATTAAAAAATTTTTCTTGTTTGTTGATGTTTAGGCAAACTAGATAGCTCGTATGTTCCTGCTCGGTCAACATGGCAATGATGCATCTATGAGGAAGATTGAGAGGGTCGCATTATCCTCACTACAAATGGTTCAGGCAGAGTACATGGTATAGAGAGAAGGTGGAGTGCAGACGCCATCCCCATATGATCGTACTCCAATAACCCATAGTACTCCATTTGAGCCATACTCTTATGTTCAATCTTCAACATCACGAGATGCCGGATTCTTATTCGATGCAAGTATGTTCCCATTTGGTGGTACATTCCATGATGAAGCTAATGAACAAGTGCCTCAAGATAAAGATCAACTTCATGCCCAACCTCCAGTCAAACCTCTTGATGAACAACCATTGGAACAATACACAAAACGACATCTAAGAAGAAACAAAAGACGCCATTGGCCACCTTGTGGGACAGAATGATGATATTTTTTTATTTTGGTAGTTTTTTTATTGTAATTTTATGCTGTGATTAAATGAACAAAAGAAAAGAAGATGTACATGTTAACTATATTAATTTACTAAAGGTAACTGTAGTTTTTTAGTTAGATTTTGAATGTAAATTTGTTGTTTTTTTTTCAACAATATGCTTCTTATTTTAGTTTTCATTGTAGCAATGACAATATGCAATTGTTATCTTTCATTTCTTGATGTAATGACAATATGCAGATTGCCTGCAGTGAACCGAAATAGGTTCCCAAGTTAATGACTTTGATCAAAAACTTGAAAAAGAGAGTGGGACTTGAAAATTATGAGCCGGGGGTCCAAAATTGATTCCATCGATTTTGGGGCTTCGTGGTAGGCAATTAGAACTTGCTAAAACCAGTCCCATGAGAAAATTCCTCGTGGATTGCTTGCAGTGAATTGAAACAAGTTCCCAAGTTAATGACTTTGATCGAAAGCTTGAAAAGGGGTTGGGACTTGAAAATTATGAGTCGGGAGTCCAAAATTGATTCCATTACTTTGGGGTTTGTGAGAGGCAATTAGAACTTGCTGGAATTGGTCCCGTGAGAAAACCCCTCGTAGATTGCCCGCAGTGAACCGAAACAGGTTCTCAAGTTAATGACTTTGATCAAAGACTTGAAAAGGGGGTGGGACTTGAAAATTATGAGTCGGGGTTCCAAAATTGATTCTGTTACTTTTCGGGTTCGTGGGAGGCAATTAGAACTTTCTAGAACTAGTCCCGTGAGAAAACCCCTCGCGGATTGCTCGCAGTGAATCAAAATAGATTCCTAAGTTAATGATTTTGATCAAAAACTTGAAAAGGGGGGTGGGACTTGGAAATTATGAGCGGGGGTCCAAAATTGATTCCGTTGCTTCCAAGGGTTTGTGGGAGACAATTAGAACTTGTTGGAACTAGTCCTATGAGAAAACCCCTCTCAGATTGCCCGTAATGAACCGAAACAGGTTTCCAAGTTAATGACTCTGATCGAAAACTTGAAAAGGGGGTTGGGACTTGAAAATTTGGATTCGGGGGTCCAAAATTGATTCCGTCACTTTTGAGGGTTTGTGGGAGGCAATTAAAACTTACTGGAACTAGTCCTGTGAGAAAACCTCTCTTAGATTGCCCGCAGTGTACCGAAAGAGGTTCTTTGCACTGAGGGCGTTTTTTAAAAAAACGCCTTCATATGTAGCCAGGTAGACGCATACGTGGCCAAATACTGTTAAATATTAAAATTATTTATTTTAAATAATTTCGGTGACTTTTTTCTAGTCCTAATAGCAACATTTTCTAACCATGTGTGAGCAATAAAAAAACCCTCCAATGTTAACCTTGCCATATACCTAGATATAAGATTCTCTATAACTACAAAAACACACATTTATTATTTTTACTAGTGCACATATAATTTTATTTTGAGAAAAATCATTTCTATTGTGCAAAACGATTCCATGAAAGAATACCAATCTTTTGAAACTATTCAGAAAAGAAAACAAATTCTAGTAAATTAATTAAAAGTGGAGCTAAAATTACCCCAAAAGAGGCTTTCTTCACCCCCACTACTAAGTTCAGCCCCACCCAATTTTAAAAATTGATGTATTCACCTGCACTTTTTAGTAAAAACTAAAATACCCTTAGTAAAAATTAATTACCCTTATAAATCACCTACCAAAACACTTCTTTTACAGCCAACCACCTTTATTTCACCTTCGCCATGCTCACCACTAACATCGCTGTTATGAACCATCCAAGTGAGTTTCAATCATTGCAGCCATTAGAATTTGAATACGCCAGCCATCGTGAGTGAAGTTCCAGTTGTTGTGACATCATAGTTGCGCCAGTGCCGCAGTTTGAGCTTTGTCAGACTTCAACAACACCTACCTAAAAAAGCATAGATCTAGTAAGATTTGCAATTTTTTTATGCTTTAAATTTGTTTTATCATTATCTTTTTGTTGTAACCTTCATTTTCGTATAGTGTTTGCAAGAAACGGTAATGGCATTGTAAAGTTGAGGTCTTAGCCCTTTGAGGCCGAGACTCTTCATGGAGTTTAGTCTTGGCCATGCAGGCGAGACTCTTCACTGAGTCTCGCCCCAACTAGGCTGAGTTTCTTCCCAGAGGCTTGGCCCAACTGGGCCGCGGCTCTTTGAGGTCGAGCTTCTTGGAAGGGTATAGTCACTATGAAATTATAATGAATTTATTTTTAATTTTTGATTTGTATGTTTATTTGCATTTGAATATTATAACGAATTAATGATTTATCGTATTTTATGTAGAAATGGCACCAAAAATGACAATAGCTACAAAAAATAGACCAAGCATTTAGTTAGAAAGTGCATATTCTTCAAGGCCTCCAGTGACAACATCACGGAGGCGAGCTATGGTGGGGGTAAGATCTAATCTTTTGTTAGTCTCTAAAAGCTCATCACATTATTCACAACACGAAGAAGAAGCTGAAGAACATCAAGTGACCCATTATGCTGAAGAGCATGATGAAGGTGAAGATGTTCTTGGACATTTTCCTGGTGGTTTGTTTGATGTTTCAATTCTTAAGAGTTTTGAGCACCATGTTGTAGTAGTATGGAGGAATGAGATTATTTTTTTATTCTTATACTTATTATACTCAAATATTTTTCTCTCAACAATGAATTATTAATAATCTACTTTTTTGACAAAAAACTTTTGTGAATGCAGCACCGAGGCCCACTGAAGTGTATCAACCACAGGAATATGATCAAGGCTTGGGACCTTGAATGTCATCCAGAATAGGCTTGCCTACAACAGTTGATCAATAGATCTTGATTGAGCTCGTTGATCACATGTTCCTATAGCTATGCTAATATGATGTTGATGTCGAGATTCATTGAGAGGTGGCATCCAGAGACAAATACATTTTACCTCCTGTTTGGTGAAATGTCGATTACATTGGACGATGTCCGCATTCTTCTTGGTATTCCAGTGATGGGCAAATCAATTTTAGTAAAACCGATCAAGTTCGATGGTGCTATGCAGTTAGTGTGTGACTGCCTTGGTGTGTCTGAAGAAGAAGCTATTGAAGAGATTAGAATGACTAAATGGCTCACTATAAGCAAGAGATGGCTAAAGAATTTCTTTGGTACAACCAAAGAGAATATAAATGAATACTACAGTGTTGAAGCAACTGTCAGAGCTTTCATTTTGTATCTACTGGGCAGTACACTATTTATTGATAAGAGCAGTACTCGAGTTCACTCGTCCTTCCTTCAGCTTCTAAAGAATGTGGATACTATCAATTTGTATGCGTGGGGAGCAACTGCTCTTGTATTTTTGTACCGCCAACTTGGTCGTGCTTCATGAACCGAAGTTTGTTAGGTTGCAGGGTATCTCACCCTACTTGAGGTATATTTTCTACCTTTATTTAACCTCAAACATTTGTGTTTTCCATATACATTGATATCTAAATGATATGATTGTTTGAATTTGTGATTTTTATAGGGTTGGATATATGACCATTTTCCCTTTACTTGTCTATGCGTCAATCCCCACTACTAAAATAATTTGCCACGCATTGTTATGTGGACCCAAAGGATGCAGATGGGTCTTAATGATGACTACATGCTTACGCTGCGTTGGACAATCAATCAGTTGCGTGTTGATGAGGTAAGTATGAAATGTTATTGAAATCTTTTAATTATAAGTATGTGGTCTTGTTGTTCACGACTTAAAGAAGTTATATATTTTTTTTCAAGTTTATTGGGATCCGTATGGGGACTCAAGAAAGGGTGCATCTATAAATTGTAGAGTCATACCACCTAGATAGATTTCTCCAACAGTTGGGATATGTACAATAAATACTTGACACTCCACTTGAGCCAATAAAAGCTGAGCGAGGGGCCACCGAAAGTAAATATTTGGTAAAACATATGTTTATTCTACAATTATTTAAGAGGTGGCAAACCATGTTCTGGGAGTAAGTGTTCGGAGGGATGAGATACATCATCCATGTGATTCATCACCAGGTTACATGGAGTGGTTCTCATCAATATCCCATCCCATTGTCCAAAACCTAGAAACTAAGACTGAGCATTACAGCGAGAATTTGGACAATGATGGCAACAAGGTAAAAATTCATTATTTATGTTGAACATTTAAACAAAAACAAGTTTATGTTTGTTTTTTAATAGTTTTAATTTTTGTGCTAGAGAATTAGGACTACACTCGACATTGGGTTGCGGTGGAAATCATTGCCTTAAGAGCAGCAGTCATTTGATGGAGCATACAATTGTGTGGACTCTAAGATCGATATGCTCGCAGGTATTAACATTGGAGGAGCAGTACATTCCGGGACTGTTGATGAGGTGAATACGCCTTCTAGCTCCATTGTGCTAGATGGCATTGGATTGTTGCAGCCATTTCGAAGGGTTTTTTCAAGGAAATGACGAGCCTCTTGTGATGCTTAGATTCATTTATTTTGTACCATTATAATGACTTTAAATAATATTTGAACAATACATTAGGTCACAAACACATTAAGCTACAATAAGAGTTTATTATCATTGTCCATCTCCTTGGGAGAGTTAGGTATTATATGTGTGCACATTAAAAATATTGTAAAACTTAAATGAGAGAACTCTTTTACCATAATTTTTTTTATAAAAACTCAAATTGCCCGAGCTTGCTCCACCCTCAAAATAAACAACATTTGTGTACTCTGTTTATTTCCAAACCTTACAATGACAAAACCTTATTCACTGATTAGTAGTCATTTACATGTATGTAAAAGCAGTACCAGAAGTCTCGTGACAAATGCTGGGTCTTAGTGACCCAGGGCTGAGACCCAGTCTCGGTCCACTTGGGCTGAGATCCAAGTGCATGGTCTTGGCCTAGGTGGGTTGAGACTCAACATTTGGGTTTCAGCCCTAGGTGGTTAAGACCCACTAAATTGAGACCCAAATGCTTAGAACAAGCTATAATATCATTTTTTTTTGGTGGCTAGCATTTAGAAAAAGGCCTAAAATCCTCATTTATGATGGTATATAAATAACTTGTATAATCTTTTATATGATATGTATACAAAAGTATTCATTTACATATCTAATTTTTTGTGAGAGATAATACATAGATGGAACCAAGCTAACACTCTACATGGTAATAAGACTTATAATGTCTTCACTTTGTACATCTCTTTTTTCATATACATCTAAAATTCTATAGTGGCTGGCCCAACCTTCTGCCCATGGATACCAAATTACATTCCACTCTTTTGAAATTGGTAGAATGATTGAATTTGGCATGAACAAAACCTACATAGAATGAAAATAATTATTTACCGAATTATAATTAAAGTAAAGTATAAGATGATTACCTTGACAAAGTCGTTACCATTAACATAACCAATCCCTATCATATTTCTAATTTGAAAAGGTAAGGCTTTGTTTTTTAGCGGGAGGAATGTCATGCATTGATCAATAAATAACTAGACTAACACCACAGTAAAAGTAGTTGCCACTAATAAACCCATGTTCGGTAGTGTCATCCATTTTTCTAGTGGTGTCGGTGATTGATCATAGGTTAATGATGCCTTTATTTGTTGCACCCTGGTAAAACCAAGAAAATTGGCATATTGGACTTCAAAATGGTTAAGTTCACCTAGCGTATTAATCATCACTTGTTGCCAACCATCTTCACCAAGACTTAGGCCTGTTGCAACGGCATGATACCCACAATTACCATTGGACGTGATGTCAACCATATTAAGAATGTGATCATGCCACCATACATGAAATGCCTCGAGATAAGTCAATGACATCCTTAACCAAGTTCTATGAACCTTTTGCTTCAAAACTTTCTTTTTCACTAAAGAATTGGAAGAGGAGCTGGAACCAATAGATAGAACATGCTCAAAATGGGAGAGTTCTTGTTTTGTAGATATATCCACCTTCTTTGGCCTTCCTTTTGTTTTAATTTTCTCTGTAGGAAGAATAATAGAGGACATGGATGGAGTAACAATCTCTAAAAGTTGTTTGTAATACCTTGAAAAATGTGTACAAAATGAAATAAAATGATTAAATTATGAGGATAAATGAGACCAATTCATTTCAAGGATCAATTAGCTGGTATAATTGCTCAAAAACCCCTCAGGGGAGTGAAAATTGAGAAACAAAAATGAAATGAAGTAAAATGAAATGAAACAAATCACCCAACTGATCTAGGCATCCGAAATTGATTTCATTTGTCTAATTAAGAGTTCATTTGCCTAATATACTTCAGTGAAATCTAAATTAGGAAAGAAAATGAAGAAAACCTTAGCCAAATAGAAGTTATGAATTTTTATTGATTTCATGTGAACCCAAAAATGTGTGTAAAGAGCCTAAAATCCTAGCCAAATGAGAGATATAAATTTATTAAATTCATGTGGACCTAAAGAATGATACCATGTACATAAGCAAGTACGAGAATGTACAACCCACTTAAAACGTCCAAACAAGAAAGAAAAGGGAATGGGAAACTTTCCTAAAACCTAAGATGTTCTAATCTTGCTGCCACCTAAGGGAATGACCATCATATCCTTCATGCAAAACCCTAGCTGTCCTCTTGTGCTCACATGAGTGAAATGGGAAGTTTCTAAGTGAAGTGTCGGGACCCCTTCCCTAGGATGAAGGGCGAACCGACCGGCACAGTGCCCCAACAAACCCGCTCGCAAGCCGAGCTTGCCAAGACATTGTTAAGCCTCGACATACTACAGTACATCACACACTATCAGAGTAATCATAAGGAAGCAGAAGCAATTTAACATACGTACACCAATAAGAACTTCATATTTCCAAAATAGGTCATTACACATGTGTAGCAACGGGAGAGACTATTCATTATATACAGACTATCCTCACCCCTATACATGGTTCTACCTCTCCAAAACATAGTAACAGAAAAGGAAAACA